>JARLTB010000107.1:13175000-13302500 GCA_030141615.1 Unio pictorum
ATGAGGGATATTGGTTTTAAGAGATTTTAACACATTAGTAGGTATAGCAATGCGAGGAAATTAGAGCTACGTTCTTTTCTCAAGGACACGCCGAGGAAGCGGACCCGGAATGACCAGTGCGGGTTTCGAATCCGCGCTCCCTCCATGTGAGTGATAATGGCAAATGCACATATAGTTTTCTCTTTATTTTCCTAGAATTAAAATAAATTATTTTTGTCATTTTTCTGTGGCATACTTTTACTACAGAAGAAACTCTTACTCTAAAACGTAAACACACACACAGACACAAACACACACAGACACACACACATTAATTTGAAATCCATTATGAAACACAACTCGACACGTTGTGGAAGACACTCGACAAAACTACATAACCCTTGAACAAAAAAATAAGGACAAGGACTCACCGATCTCTCACAAAAAGAATAGACCTACATCATTCATAGACTAAATAGCCTTTAAACTAAATTAACCTATTTCGGGCAAGGAATTTATATTAACTGGTTTGGTATTAAATCATAGAATTAACATAACCATGAATACTGAACTCCAATTGTCACAGAATCCACCAAAATGCGCGTTCAAAATTGCAAGACTATACGAAAATTCAAAACCAATCAAAACATATGGCATTTTAATAACAAAAACGATATCGAGAAACATATATCGAATGACCTAATTTCAGTACCAAATAATGTAGAAAATTACAAAAATATGTAACCCATATTAATCACTGACTCTGTAATTAACATTAATAAAAGATATTTGTAAATCTAGAATCTCCACTGGAAAACCATACAAATTTTGACTATTTGATAGTATTCAAAACATGATGTTTTCCAGTTCGCCTAATGGAGAATTTCAGTCCTTTTCTAAACATCAGGATAATATAGCCAGCTGGTTACCGTATGGCCTCAACACCCAGACAAAATACATCCCGACAGCCAAAACACAAACTCTTAAATAAACAGAACGCCCTAACTTACGATTTTAGGTATGTTCACACTTCTAGACAACAAAAAAAGAAACCAAACTTTCATATAAACAAGCCATAGTGGTGGTACCATATGGGAAGAGGAGCTGTAGTTGTTGTACGGTTTAACGCCATTTTTCATTTCGCGATACAAAGGCGTAGCATGGGGGGGGGGAGGGGCAGAGGGAGCCAAATGTCCCCAGGCGCCAGACTAGTAGGGGCACCAAAATGGGCTTTGAAACAGGTTGTATGTGGAATATTGATGAAAAAATGGGTTTCAGAGTTGATGGGGAGGGGAGGGGGGCGTAAAAATGAATCTTGTCCCCGGGCTCCAAACACTCAAGCTACGCCTCTGACGCGATAGGCTATACATGGCGGCCAGTATTAATGGTGGAGGAAGAATCCGGCCCCCCCCCCCCCTCGAAAGAACCACTGACCTACGATTAGCTACTGGCAAGCTTTCTCACATACCCACATTGGCCGAATCTGAGACTCGAACAATCGCAGACAGAGGTCAGATGGCAGTGATCCGTAACGGAGAGCGCTTTTCGACCACTCGGCCCCTCGCCCCCCCCCCCTCCCCACACACACGATGGGGAGAGGATGTCACGCAAATGGCACCTTAAAAGGACCTATTCATAGATATCCCTGCTATTCACCACAACTTGATATATAAAGCAAACAATCTCATCCAATTTAAAACTCTTACTGGAACAAGAAAATACACTTCAAAATCTAAGACATGAACAATACTTCCGCTCAAATCGTACTGATTTAATCATGTTCATTTAAACATCTTCAAAGCTAAAGTTAAACAAAGTTGTATTATTTTTTATATGTGAACTGAACAAACTAACTAATGTTAATAATGTCTCAACACTAACAAGACAATCCGCGTGTACAACCAATGGCATCCCCATGCATTAAGATGTACGCCACATAAAGTCCATATAAAAATCCCACATACACCAAGCATATAAAAATCCCACATACACCAAGCATATAAAAATCACACATACACCAAGCATATAAAAATCACACATACACCAAGTATATAAAAAAAATGTGTTTTTGCACCTCCTAAGCACTCCAATAACATAAGTATATGTTGCTTAACTCTCTTCACACACACGCACGCACACACACACACACACACACACACACACACACACACACACACACCAGTACATATACAGGATACTCTCACTCATGGAGATTTGGCTTCACCAAATAAAACTAAAAACCCTATAAATTATACTTAATAATGACATCAACATTTGCTAATGCGCAATCTATGAAAATCAAAGCATATAAATATTTCCACCAGAATCCCCAAGATTGAAACCTCAAACCGACCCTCGTATGATCATATAATGTCATATGTCATATATGGCACAATCAAATAAAACTTAAACCAATAGGATGTTTTCCATCACGTACGCGTGATGAAAAGAAAAACAAATAATCTTTATCCTACCATACCAACAAAGAGCATCCTACACCCACCCCTATAATCTAAGGTATATTGAGCATACAGACGCAGAACATACACGCATGTACAAAACAAAAGATTTACAAATAGACACTTTTTTAATAATTAAATGGGATTTTTGTATAGGCTATATAAGGAATGAAGACTCCGAGAATGTAATCTAGTATGCCGTCCAAACATATAATATATACATAACAACAAACAAAATATTCGCACATGCATGGACAATTGACTCTGGCAAATTCACTTAATAACAGTACAAAATCATTTGGGAGAGGGAAGGAATTTGTTTCATAGCCGTATCTAGCTTTACTACAACCCTAATCCAAGATACCACGATGGAAATCAGGTCTAATGAAAGATGTGTCACGGAGAAGATAGTACATCTGTAGCTTTATGGGATAAGAAAACTCAACGATTTGACGGATAACAAAGTAAAGCAACCCTGCAAATTTCTTTACCGCATTATTGTTTTTAATTCACTTACACGTACAAATCAAAGGGTGGACAGGGGGAACCCACACCAGACAACACTTTTTGAAAACCAGGGTGTCACTTCTAGGTCGTATCCAGCTGCTTGTGCTGGGACGGAGCTAAGGGGTGTCAACAAGTCGAACAAAACGGATTTGTGTTCGATAACATGTTCGGAAAAGATGCCTATCACGAATTGGAAAAAAATACCCCTTTCCATCTTTGTCACGGATTTCTTCAATCAGTTCTTTTTAACAGTATTTTGATACCGATGGTTATTCATTTTATGTCATTCCAAATGCAATTGTTCCTTGCGTTTCACTTTAGTCTGTACGATGAAGTCGCAAATTTGCTCACACATCTCTTCTAATATATCTATGAGGAAAATAATCTGGAACTACCATAGGAAGGCGGTGACCGCACAGAGATTATCTGGCAATTCAAACTTAGCTGTATCTTTATACTTCCATTTGTACAATTTCGAACTGAAACACTGTTCAGTATTTCCACATGTAAAAAATACAATCTCCAGTCTAAGCCAAATGAAACCTTTAATCGTATTTGATTCTTAATTTTCTAATGAGCGTGTTGTGTCCAGCGTGGTTTATGAATATTTGGAATACATGAACAGATGGGCACACGAAAGTCATCTCTTTCGATAGTGAGTGAGATTGTGTTTCATCACTCTTGTCGCTGGACACCGCATGGTATCAAACTTGGGATAAGTAAGAATATGGAACAATGGCCAGGAAAAGCTTGCGAAAAGTGTGGAGGTGTGGTCATTGTTAATCATTTTTGTTTACCCTTCCCCGTAACGGATCTTTTAAGAGCTATCCAGATCTCTCTGATACGGAGATAATATTCAGTCATTATATATGATGTGTATGTTTCTATGTTGTGTATACCGTTTGTACTTTCGGCTAGAATTTGAAACCACATCCTCTTTTTTAAAGTCTTGCGTGATAGTTTATTAGCATGTATGTGCTTGTGTGAGTGTTAATATTACAATCATTTTCTCTCCTTTCACTCCACTTTTAGGGTTGTATGCATGTAGGTGAAAATGTGAGATTTCATTATGTATACTCTGTGTGTATACATACATTCATCCTACTTAAGATAACCGTTTCGCTTGCTTGGTTAATAAGTGAAGGTGTTGTTTAGTAATTGTGGAGATTGGTCTGTATATATGGGTGTTGGTACGTATACATGCAGGTGGTGTTGTGTAGTCAAACGGCATGCTGGTTATTAAATGCGAGTTTTAGTCAATATGTGTGATTGTTGGTCAGTATGTATAGTTATGATCAGTACATGGATGGTGTTGGTCAGTATATGTTGGTATATTGGCCAGTTAAAGTGTATGTTCAGCATATGTTCATGTACCAAAGTGTTAAAGTTATGGGCTAATGTGAAAGTCCCCCTGTACCCCAAAATGCATATTTCAAAAAAGAGGCGTAGTATTGAATTCCTCTTGTTTCATTATTACATTGCGAATCAGGTGACACACTATACCACTGATACATGGCATGCATAAAATACAGATACTGATAATAAAGTCAACTTTTTGTTTCCAGATAAAAGACTACACCTAATGTATTTCACCAGATATAATATCTCTACATTATCTCATTATTGTATCAAATATAATATTTTGACACAAAAAACAATTTTCAGTCAAGATTTCAATCGTATAGAATCAAAAATTATTTCTAACCTCAATTCTGTTCAGCACTCTAGCAGTCTTTTATGGTAGGCCAGAACAAACACAATTTTATGCTTTTAAACATTCTACTGACATCCGATGCAATACTTTTCTGAAACTCTCTAACCGGTATCAAAATTATCACATAATACTCTGTCGAAAGAATTAGAAAATTTAATGGACAAATAACTCTGACTGCAGAGATGAAATCATAAACATGTTATTTTACCCCGCAAATATCTAATATAAAACACACATTTAATAAAGCATTGCAAATGGGGCCAGATATTTACGGCATGTCAAGGAAATTAACTATTATCTGTCGTCTTGCAGTCAATAAAATAACTATTACATTTATCGTCTAACTTAATCGTTTCTTTTTTGTTTCGTCAAAAATCCACAAAGTCCTGACATCACATTTTCAACTTAACTGTTATTGCTGATTTTTTTTAAATAGAAAATTTCTCGTTTAGAAGATTATTATTTTTTGATTAAAAGTAAATTAAATTATACTTTGGTTTCCATTTTGAGAGCAATGATTATTTACAAAAGGTCAGATATAGTTTTAATGACGTCATCTATAACAACTAACTCCTGCCTCAAATCATGTCAAGTTGGAATGAATAATACTGACTGAACTGAACGAGACAACATGTTAAGTAAAAGGCAGGAGAAAGGTCTGATTTGCTTTTATTGAGATCAGGTGTTGCCAATGGCAACTAACGCCTGCTTTACCTAATTTCTGCTTGGATTTCAAATCCTCACTGAATTGAACTGGCCAGTATATTGTGAAAAAGTCGGGGAAAGGTTTTCACTAAATTTTAGAAAGAAAAAAGCTTGATGGGGTAAAGGGTCTGATCTTAAAGGATACAATTCCAAAATTGGAAATATTTGATATTTCCAAAAATCTATACTCTGAACAGTTTAAAATGTGGTCTACCATGGTATTATAACGCTTCAAATTGCCAGGAATAAGAAAGCACATGTGTACACATCTTTGAGACTTGATACATTCTCCAGATAAAAGGCTAGCATCCACAGTTACAAATCCGAAATTCAGAGAATATGGCATAACAAGATAACAAGATTATAAGAAACACATAACAAATGCTAAAAGGGAGATGGGAAATTGTACAATTACAAAGGGAGATTCTAATGGATGAAATATTCAATGAAGCTTATTACGCAGAAAAATAGAAAAGACGTGCACAAGCAATGTTCAAATGCTGTCTGGTATATAAAAGACTCAAAGCTTATGCGTTATGGATGTCTGGGCCAATATCCAGACCAATACAATTACTGAGTTATAAAATAAGCTTCCAGAGGTTTGCGATGAAATGAAAATAATTAATTTCTATCCGCATTGTCTTCTAATGTCTTGGTAGTGACATAAATAGTCTATGTTAAATTACACCTTTTTTTTCGGGAAAATCGCTACGAGGGAATTAGATAGAATGAATATTAGGTATATCTGGATTGAAATGTATACCTTAAAACCTCTTGGGTTGTTTTTATGACCATTTAATAAGACATAGCGATCAAGCTTAAATTTTATTTCGAGGTCCCACCACCGGTGATTTTGATCTTCAGAGATGTTTGAATGTGCATTACCTTGACCATAAGCAATTAGCAAAATATTACATTTCATAATCCTCTCTTTAAACGTTCACATATATTGTTTTCTTATGAACATACATAGGTTATTATTGGCACTGAAGTGTGCTTGAAGATCATCGATTATATCAACGGGCATTGATTGTAATGGATAATAAAACTCAAAACGGACTCCTTGTTCCATGGTCAATTTAAATGAACACGACTTATAAAGACTAGCCATTACTAACAAAATAACTTCTATTTTTGCATTTTGATTCCCAGAGGCATAACAATCTAACATAAGGAAAGATATCACATTTGCTGTTCATTTTATAGCCCTTGGCTTAGCAAAATGAAAGCCATGCAATGAAGATTAATTAGACATTATACCCTGTAGCTTCAAAATTAGGTATTTAGAAGTCAGCTCGAATATTTACACTGGTTAGTGTAGTCTATATAGCTATGTATGTGTTACTAGCGAAGCTTTTAGCTATATTACTTGTTACGTATATTTGATATAAGTTATTTATATTTATGTTTATTTTTATTTGTTTGTCAGATTAAAATTTGACATTTTAAGTTAAGATTCATTCATTGCGAGATGACCTGTACTTTACAAATAAACACCAGGTGTTGACCTCATTTCTGGCCTGGCTTCAGAGTTGTAAAAAAGCTTTCAAAATGATTGGTTGGTTCCAAGGACATTATGGAACTTTGTATAAACATCTTTCTATTTTTAGTTGGGTCATACAGTGATTACGTGATTTCTTGAACGCAGATTTGTTCTAAAAGATTCTAGTAGATCACGTAACCCCTTTCTTGTTTATGTAAAAACAGGTATATAAATTATGTTTTGGAGCGAACTATTGAGTAGAACTGGGGCTTTTAGAATATTAAGTTGTGTCGTTTTGAGTTACCTTGTATTGAAAATTATTTCAATTCGTTGGATTCAAGAGGATTTATTTTGTTGTTTATCTGGAAAAGAATTGTGCTCATAGAATTTTATTAACAAGAACTGACTTCATCAAGTGACATCGTCTTCCATCTTGGATACTTCGCTGGGATTCGAACTTATTTGGACATTTTATTACCAGGACTTTTGCAATTTCTCTAGTGGATAATATTTTGAATTATTTTTGGATTAATTTTGGAATTGATTCTTAAAACCGTAAGTTTATTTTTTCTTTTCTGGAAAATATTTGTGCTCAATAAATTGTTTATTAAGTTTTTACAAGCTTGTTATTTTCACTCTTTCTATGTTACTGTTTATTCAAGCCTAAGCACGTAACACAAAGATAATACGTACTACACGAAGCAAATCGATAGTCAAGCCGATATGCGGCAAGTCGTACCAATTTCCGTAAGTTTCGTATACTTTTAAGTCGCTTATTTTGTTGTTTCATTGGATTTCTTTTGGTTACCTTGTATGCTTTAAGCGTGTTGAGTGATCATTTATTTCGAGAGCCATGTCGCAACTACGTGTAAATTCTGAGTAGAGACATAACACTAACGACATGATTGGATGACCATGTCTTTGAGAGTTAGGCAATAACTGTATGCTTTGTCACAATGAATCATCCTTCAATAAATCAAAGTTAATCCGTATACTAATTAGAGTGAAATTTTCATGAAATACTCATTTAGAAAGAAACTTCACAGAACTGTCGAAACAAGTAAGATGGTAAGGGAACTAGAAAGGAAGTCATAGTTTTAATTTCCGTTTACAGAACGTCCTCGTTACTGGGAGGCTAAGAATATTAAAAAACATTTTTTATCTTTTGCCCGAGACACATTACATTGTCAGTCTCGTGCGACCGTTAACAATTTATGAGTCAATTTAAACATGAAATATTCATGATAGCTGATACAAATCATCAGATTTTGATATAGCTAACATACATGTGTCAAACGATTTTGGAGGATGGAGGTGTAAATAAAAATGGAAAGGTTCTTCACACATATGTTATGCATAGTATTTTCATATTCGTACAGTTTTTACTCTTTTGCTTGTTGTAGTCATAAACCTGGAGAGATGGATTCTGGTTTTGGACACTGCCATAAAAGAAAATTCAATGTCTAGGAAAAAAAATCCCAATATAGATGGTATTTTCATTTTTATTTAATCTTGAAAATGTCTGAAAATCTAGAGTATTTTCGAGAAATTTGCTCTGATTTTAGTGACATTTCATACTCATGAAGAGTGAGTGTAGTTTTTCCGTATACTGTGAAATAAGGTATTCTGATTACCTATTTGTAGTCCTGTATTTTTTTCTGGTCATTGTTGGAATGCTTTTAATTTGTTTCCCATTTTATGAGTCTCTTTCACTGTTTTAAAATGACCCGTACTTTATCAGTGAATGGCCATGCAAAAGAGTTAAATGAAGAGAAGAATTATATGTATTTTATATTTTTGTACATAGCAAAAAATCATATATAGTAAGAATATTTCACATATACATCTTCCTTTAATGAAACCAGTATACGCTTTATTAATAATTGCTGCAAGCAAGTAAACAGGGGCAAAGGGAGTGGGCAATTTGCCTCACCCTCTCCGAAAATACATGCATATATATATATATATATATATATATATATATATATATATATATATATATATATATATATATATATATATATATATATATATATATATATAAAGCGTACAAAGTAACATCATATAGGAAGATGAAAAAAGTAGTGAATAATATTTATTTAATTTGTAAGTCTCGTATGGTCAAAATTGTTTTGGCTGCAAGATCTGATTTAAATCACGGAATCCCAGAGTCAAATGCGATACGTTACATGCATCTATATCAGTTTCTTGTAAGTGAGGAAAATAAGAAGCAGCTTCGGTGAATCAAGATTGACTTTGACTTCAGAAACTAAAGCGCATACCCAATACGCATGACCAATATACAATATATTTAAGTTGCAGATAAAGTATAGACATAACCAGAGTTAAAATATACTTACAACTTACTAAGACATAATGAGCCCAGGATAGCCCAGTGGTCTAATGTGCTTGCTTAAATCAAACATTGCCATCTAATCTGTATTGCGTGGGTTCGAGACTCTGGCTCGACGGATGTGGGTATGTGAGAAAGCTTGCCAGTATCTTCCCGTTGGTCGATGGTTCATATCGCGGTTTTTCAAGGTTCTTCCTTCACCAGTTAAACTGGTTGCCGTGTGTAACCTATCCTGTGCTGATGAATGGCGTTAAACTCACAAAAATAAAATAAAGAACTAAATATCTTACGTTTGGTTTGTTTAAAAATGAGAAATTTGCGATGAAATAAAACCCAGAACTCCAAAGACATATATTCTATACATTCCTGAGTTTGTGATGTCTGCACCAATAGATAGCACGGTTATGTTTATGTAAATTACTTTTAGTACTCTGTGTTTCTTAAACAAGTAATGAGATAATTGTATGGGTACAATTAAATTATAAAAAAAAAAATCATGGCCAAATCAGTCGTTTTGTAAATGAAGAGGTTTGCAATGAATGTTTCCTACATCTTCCAGTTATTAACGTTGAAAGTTGAGCTGTAATCTGATATCTACGTTTGCAATAAAAACAAGTTCAGCTTTTATTCTGAAGGTTCCAAAATTTCACAAGATAAACTTGCAGCAGGACAACTGATATGAAATATTAAATAAAGTGATGACATTTAAAACTGTTCTTTATATGAAATTAGATAAACACGATCAACTCAAGTAAAAGTTAAGAATAAAATCAAACGCATATGACAGAAGTAATAAATACTTGCATTACCGAGCATGCATATAAATAAAACTACTTAATAACTGTGTACACTAATATATCAAATTCACTGGAAAATTATTATGTATGGATTTTTACATTGTTGGATGACCATTGGGGCTCGATGTAGTCAATCCTGCGTTGCTCTTCTCTGATGAGTTTTCGTGTGGCTGATGAGTCGGATACGAGATGAGCATGTACTGGAGCAGTGAATACACTGGATGCATGGGTTGGTTCTTGGTGTTGACGCCTTCCTGAGTTCCCTGGCGTCAGCAACGTTTGTTCTGAACATCGAAGGTTTTGCACCCATTACTAACAGCTGCACGACCGCCAGGTATATCCTTGGTACAGGACTCGAGGTCTGTCACAGATATCGAACATAATCTCAGGCTGCCCTTGATATAGTCTTTGAATCTTTTCTGCGGGCGACCAATATTTCTTTCTCCACTAGATATAGCTCCATACAAAATCTGACGTGGCATTCAAGAATCCTCCATACGGATGACATGACCTGTCAAACGGGGTTGGACTCTCATGACCATCGATACTGGTTCAGCATGCTCTATCCAAAACTTCTAGATTCCTCATTCTGTCTTTCCATCTGACGCACATAACACAGCTCAGGTCTCTCCTATGGAAGCGCTCAAGTTGCTTGATGTGCTTCTTATATGTTGTTCAGGTATCACATCCATCTATATGAGGCTTGTTAGAATAAATGATGTATGCATCTTTATCTTGGTGGACAGTTTGATATTGATGTGGGTCAACACGAGATAGCGGAGACGTCATAGTGACTGACCAGCGTTGGTGATGTGTGCCGTTAACTTTATGTCTAGCGATATATCGGAAAATATTATCCTTCCAAGGTACTGGGTGTCTTCAATATACACTATCGGCGCGGGGGGGGGGGGGGGTGGGAGGGGGACGGGCGCGAGCTATGGTACCTGGGACAGGTGGGCGAAGTACATCTATCTTGTTCAGACTGATAGTGAGTCCGAAATCTCAAGGCTTCCTCCGCAAAGCGAGTAACGATAATCTGCAGATCTTCTTCCTTGCCTCTGCCAATAGAGCAGTCATCCGCGAAAAGTGCTTCAAGAATAAGTTTTTCCATTGTTTTGGACCGGACATTCAGTCGGCGAAGGTTGAAGAAAGAGCCATCCAGTCTGTACTTTATGCACACTCCTTTCTGGAGTCCCCACACGTCTCTTGTCTTCCTGCTAACGAAATCACTCCTAATTACGATATGTCACTCAGTTCCCGGCTATTCTTATTAACATTCATGTCAGCTTAACTACAAACATTGATTTTCACTCTTTTTGAATCAATTTACTAATCACTCTATAAACCTGGAAACCAAATGCTGACAAATGGTTTAACTGTCAAACGTTTTACTAAAATAAGCGACAATAAAATGAAGAAACACACCGGCTCAATTGTCTCGTTAGCAGGAGCACAAGAGACATGTAAGGTCACAACTCCAGCTGACACACACATCACTGGTAGTAATATACTATATTCATGACCAAACTTATGACTTTTATTGGTAGATTATTCATAAAAGTATATATTTGCCTGCAGAGGAAGAATAAATGGCACAATGACGTATGATGTTAGTAGTTAAAGATTTGTAAGAAAAAAACAAATCGTTTTTCTTTCGTGACTAATTGACTACTTTAATATCCTGCATAACAGTAATATTCTATCGATGAAGCGTGCTATGAATCCTGGCACGTTATACCAAAATTTAAACCAATGCACCCAACGTGGTATGCTAAGAGAATCATCAGTCTTTCTTGTTTTGTGTCAGACAAATACCTAAAAAGCAATTGAAAATATGAGTGCAGTCTACAGATAAATACATTTGATAAACCCTTTTCATTCTAATAACTTTATACCAGCAATTATTCCTTGTGACAAGAGAGATTTTGAGACTAAACAAATGATACCAGGAACATCTAGAAAAGTCTTTGTAAACTTTGTCTTCGTTGGGAGTAAAATAATTGCTTCAACTATTGGCAGCAACATAATTTAAGCAGTTTCTAATATGTTTTACATCATTTCTGAACGTTGAGGCAGATCTTTACTGTCTTTATTCATCACAGAATGCAAGTAAATGTAAAACTAAAATTAAACAGTTTGTTCACTGTATGCGAAATGTTTATCGTTCAACTGCGGAGACAACGTTTCTTTCGTACATCTGTTTTCTTCCAAAACAACCGCCAGAATATTTGCTTCAATTCTACCACAGAGATTTAAAGGAACAAATATTCACTTCCTAAAGGATGCAAGGTTTGCAAAAATGTTTGTGTCTTCCATCTGTCTGTCAAGCTCCTGATTTTGGAACATAGTCCATGAATTTGAATCTCCTGGAGTTACGCGTACAATGTACTCTCCTTTGCTGAAATCAAAGTTATTAATCGCAAGCTTTCGCAGTAAACAGCATGTAATTTATTCAGCTGTAGAAGTTAAGGAACTTATTATACATAGTTTAAGAGGCATGGATGAATAACATATTCATTTTTAGCTGCGAAAATGTACGTACGGATATCACTAAATAATTGACAGAACAACATATATTAATATCGAAAGGAAATCCGAGAACTACATGTGACCCCCAAAACTCTAATTTCTCATATTTTATTTAATTTGTCTTACTTTGATCCCACGAAGCAATTTCATGTATTAAAGAGAAAAGCCCCAATATAATCAAGCCTGATTAGTGACCATCTGCACAAAAATATAAAGACAATCTTTCGTATAAAACTAAGTTTTAAATATAACATTTGCACAGAATCGATGTATAATTTACCTGTACTCTATATAAGCTAAGTTTTAAATATAACATTTGCACAGAATCAATGTATATTTACCTGTACTCTATATAAAGCTAAGTTTTAAATATAACATTTGCACAGAATCAATGTATATTTACCTGTAGGCTATATAAAGCTAAGTACTAAATATGACATTTGCACAGAGTCGATGTATATTTACCTATAATCTATATAAAGCTAAGTACTAAATATTATATTTGCACATAATCGATGTATATTTACCTGTACTCTATATAAAGCTAAGTACTAAATATGACATTTGCACAAAATCAATGTATATTTACCTGTACTCTATATAAAGCTAAGTACTTATAGGGTTTGTTATGCCCAGGTTTGACTGAATATTGAAGATGAATTAATGTGCTACGTTATTTTAATATTATAGTCCTATTAGATATTTCTAGACATTCATGTCACAACCTCACTAATTTAGAAATATGTCGATATTTATCGTTTTTATCTAGTTTTAAGCAGGCAGTACAGATTCAGTTTCTCAGTTTCTTTTTTGTTGCGGGGGGGGGGGGTTAACTCATTCAAATTAATCATCCAGATGTGTATCAGGTCTTGGTATATAATACAAATTAACAGCCCATTCATACGTTTTGTATGAATATTCAATATTTTGAATTATGGATCGCTTTGCTACATCGTCTGGATATTTCTTAGAAACATCTATGATAACAAATCTGGGCTTTGTATATTCTATAACTAGTATCTATACCAACGTACACATATTTTTGCTCTATCCTCGAGATCGTTAATTTGTCTTAATTTGTTGTAAACCCGAGATATAATAATAATAATAATAATAATAATAATAATAATAATAATAATAATAATAATAATAATAAAGAGTTTATTTAAAGAAGGTAACTCAATTAGTTACAGAACTAATCTACTTTGAGGCCTTATATATGTTATGTACAATATATACAATACATACAACATGATGTGAAGAGTCTGGCTAGACACTAAATAATTAAGGAATTTTAAATTTCAAAGTATCAAGCCTGGAACATATGCACAGGCATTTGTAAAAACATAAACATATATAAAAAAAAAAAACATAAAATATCATTCTGCATTGAAAAATTCAGATTTGAAAATGATGCAAACTTACAGAAAAGCAGGCAGTATTATTTTGGGTACTAGCACTGTTCAATTTTCTAAAGATTTCATCCATTTAATACATTGATTATGAAAAGAAGAAATGCTAGGAGCCTGCCTTATGTTGCTGGGATTGTTGTTCCATACTACTGGGCCAGTATATTGAAACTTTTTTTATAAACAATTCCTTCTTTGGCTTTGGTATAATGTAATTTTTTTCTTCTTATGAACTTTAAATTTGGAGTACCATCAGCAGCATCTCATTGGCGAAAGATATTGGCTTAGATATACAGGAATGGCTTTTCTGGATACGTTATACATAAATTTGGTTTTTCTTTCATATATTGTTAAACCCTTCATATTATTCATTGCATCCTGAAAATTGTCAATACATTGATCTAGAATTAAATGGCAAGCCCTCATTTGGATCCTTATAAGTGTCGTTATGTTTGAATTAGAAGTATTACCCCAAATTACATAACAGTAGTCCAGATATGGCTGAATATAACTTTTATAAAAGATGACCCTATACTGAAGAGGAATGTATGTTTTGATTTTCCTCAGTAGCGAAAGATAAGAATTAACCCTTTTTTAAATGTGTTTAATGTGAATGTGAATAGACCAAGTAAAATTGTTATCTACGAATACACAAAGAATTCTATCTTGAGAGGTCATATTAAGGCTCACATTGTCAAAAAAAACATGGAGTTTGTCGCTATCTAGTCGTGCTCGTTTTTTGTTATGTTGTAACTAATAGGGCTTTCGTTTTTTCTGTATATATGATAATACTGTTTTTCTTGCACCATACTACTTGAAGTCTGTTGAGAGCATCTTGTAAGTTTTTTTCAAGTACAGTTTTTGGTTTTACCAATCTCAGACAAATAGAATGAATAACAGAGGTCCAAGGATAGAGGCCTACAATTAATATTTTTTCTTTCAGAAAGTTGACCATTTAAAGATACTTTTTGCACTCTCGTGCAAAACAGATTTGATTTTCAAAAATATTCAGTTGATAACTGATTGGCTTTATTTCTTCATTAGAAATGACGTGCAGAGGCGTAGCGGGGGGGGGGGGAAGAGGGGGACAGATGTCCCCGGGGGCAATATTAATGGGGGCGCCAAAATGGGCTTTGAAATAGGTTGTATGTGGATTTTTTGCTGCAAATATTCAGCTATACATTACTTTTTTCCTCTTTAATAGCCGTTGGCGTTACATTGGGTGATGGTGATTTTATTGCTGAAAATAATGGGTTTCAGAGTTGTGGGAGTGGGGTAAATGAATCTTGTCCCCCGGGCTCCAAACACTCTAGCTACGACTCTGTTGAAGTGAATGTGATTAATGAATGCCGTGAGTTAAAGTTACTTATACGACATGCAGAATTACGAAAATAAAGCTTATTACATCTTTAATTTTCTACTTCAGTTTTATAATGTAACGTTTAACTTGCTTATAAAAGAGATGGCAATTCAGATCTCCATTTTGTTGTGGAACACTTAAAATATCAAACATGTACAAGTTACATTAAAAAGGATCTTATATGAGTGTTCCTTTCAAATGAAACGAGGCGAATAATAACAATCATATACTATACTTGGTCTCGACGAGTTCATACATTTCATATAAAATTGTCAAGGACATGTATGTAAATTCATATTTATTACACAACGACATATATTGATTGTATACCTTTAGTGTACTAAATTACACTAGGTGTATTCGGTCACTGCCCATTACATGTCGTCATTAAGTGTACAAGTCGTACATGCAGAAACAATTGTGATATGGACATATTAACGAGATACCAAACATATTCACTTCAGGTCAATATGGCATTATAAAATACAATATCGCGATTACTTGACTTTTTACATGAAACTCCTGTACGACAAAATGAATAATTCCCACCGGGAGATTAAATGTTGATATTTCTGAGAGTTATTTTTCATAAAATCGAAGATGATATCACACTTGCTGATTTTGAAAAGGAGCAAACAAGCGGAAATATCACGTGGTGTATGTGACCTTTTATGACCTATAGTAAAAAGTCTGGACTTATGTTTCGCTAACATTAAATTATTGCCTGGCATTATAACACTACAGTTCGTATTTAGAAATACCGGAAATCTATACAACGTCTAATCTTTCCTATATGTTTGTTTGTATTAAGACGCAAAGGATTTCAGTACCTCGCAAATTTAAAATACAGATGTATAGAAAGATTCGTAGGAATCCTCTTTAATAAAGAATATAACTATTGGCATTTGTCAGTTTACTATGGTTATGAGCGTTATCCGTTTATAGTATTGTATAAGCCCCACTTGTCAAAGGGTAAGTGTTAAGTCCCACTTTGTCAAGGGGTATTGTACAATATATAATAATAATAACTATAACCCACTCCATTTTGATACTCGTTATCTAAGAGATGACCCCCCTCGACATAATTGCCCGGTTCGAGTATGAGAATATATATAATTAACTGAGCAGGTATATTGAACAAACAACTACGAGCCCCCGTAAAGATAAACAAACAATTTAATCAATTACATGCACAATTATGAAACTTCCTTTCATTAGGAATACATGCTGTTTAGAAATACAACTTTCACTGAATTACAATAAAATTTGAAATAGATTTAAACAAATTAGCCGATCTATTACTGATAGTTTTAAATCATCATAGGATCGAGTGGTACAATCGAAGTCAATGCCTTGTTCTGTTTTCATAACCTGCAATTCCTCGATCCTCGTTTACTGTTCAATTCAATGTTGGTTCAAGAAGTCACAATCTCGTCCAATCTCTAGATAATCTGCACCCGTGGATGTTTCCGCTCGATTCCGGACTTGTCCACTGTATCATTCGTTCACTGCAATTCCCGTTCCCCAATTTCTTTTTCCAAAGTGTGCGTCGTAATTTACGTAACTTCACGATCTTCCCAAAAAAGCTATTTTCTCCCTTTCAAAAGAAAATTAAAACAACCTAAGAATCTCGTTACAATGGTTAAAGTTGAGACTTTCCATTATTCCTGGTTCGAAAAACATATATTTCTATTAGAGATAACAACTGTACGGCTAGTAATTAACTATACATGTCCTCAAATGAATGTAGTTAAACAAATTGCGAATTATACATCGAGGCTTTGAAATCGGGCACCTAATTTACACAGCACATAAATTGAATACACTGTTGCTAAATCATCTATGAAATCAAACTTCAGTGAATTCACATGTATTCTCGTAACCCCTTACTACTGTAATACATTCAATTCTTAGAACATAATTATTATGCAAACAAGATGATAAATTCAAGAATTAACGTAACACTTCCTATTCATAACTCAGCATAGTGTTTTTACGACATAAATTAACACTACGTCATTCTTAACTAAGAATTAAGGTAAGAATTCCAATTCATAATTCAAAAGCACATTATTATACAAATGTATCAAATGAATTCAATTATACAAATGTATCAAATTAAATCATGCAGACCTGTAACCTAAAACAAACATCATATAAATTGCATCAACAATATACATGGAATTGTGACAGTACCTTTGTGTTTTTGATGTGTCCGTCCCTTAGTTTGGCGGGATTTTTTTCTGGACCACGATTTAAAGAATGTACTTCTCTAAAATAACATTCGGAGCCTTAGTAAATTATCTCTTGCAGAAAATTTAAGACTAACTTCTGATTTCGCTAGGGCGATATTATGTCCTAAGAATTTTCGTATGAAAACACACCCCTTATTTAATCGTGACCAATCAGAATCAAATGTATTTTCTGACGCTTTTCTCTAAAAGTCGCTTACGTCATGGTCAATATGACATGCTTGTTTTTAATTAACAGAATCCCTGCGTCTTTAAAATGCAGTCAGTCTCATTGCTGAATAAACAAGGTTTAATTAGTACAACTGTCGCACTCTACTATACAGACCCCCCTATGACACGGCGTGTCTCCATAAATCTAACTAATAGTTCGCTGGCTTCACCTAATGGTTTATTAATAGATCGGCTGCCATTTGCCCCTTCACAGCATTTTTCTTTTTAAAAAAAACTACATTACTTAGAATTCAGATAAAGATTGAAAATTAGTTATATAAAATAATAATATATATCTTAATAACTATAAAAAATAACAATGGGGTTACGAACATGATCATTGATGCGATTGTGTTCCGCGTATATGATGAATTATAAATTATGCGGAAATATATATTAATCAACAATGCGAATAACAACATTTGTGGTGCACCACGTCCAAAGCTGTGATACCGGTAATTCCAACGTTTTTTGGCATTCTTGAGTGCTAGTACTCTTGTGATAACAACATCTATAAAATGTGATTTGCAATTAGAGGAAAAAATATCAGAATTAAAACACAATCACTAATTGTTTAAAGGGATGTATGCAGAATCATACTTCAATATAGGTGATAAACAATAACTGAAAGTGCAGCTCTCACAATATTTAAAATTATACAAGTGCAATGACTATAAGCAAAATCAGTCTTTGGTTTGTAACATGATGGATATCATTAACTTTGAGATCGCTTAAAAATATCATACTACACTTTTGCAATTATATATTTGTTATTACTAATGTACTAATAAAATTTATTTCAACTATGGACCAATAACTATTTTCTTAATTACCAACCAAAAGCACTGTCAAAATCTACCAATTCCTTTTCCAAAAACATAAAGTCACAAAAGACGATAACGCAAATGAAACAAAAGAAACACATTTGTTATTACTGTACGGATCCTACAATATATATTTACATACACTAGATAATGAAAAGTGAAAAAAAAACGTGTAAAGTTAAACTTGGCTACCTTTTAAACTGTATCCTTGTATAGTACTAGTAAGGTGGAAATTCAAAGACTAGTTTGTGTGGGAAGATCAATTTGCATGTTTCAGTGGTTGACTAGTCTTTGTAAATAAAGCGACATATGCTGTCTGAGTGTTACGTTAGAATGAAGTGTGCTTGTTCCACGTTTTCTTTTCTCCTCATCTATTTTAGAAGGTCAGAACGGCTTCTTTCTTTGGTCCTTTATATCGCTTCTGCTAGTATATCTTTTATGAGACTTTTATGAGATGTTTGGCTGGAACGTTCTATAGATCGGTCTCATAAACACGGGCTGGGAACTCAGGAGGATAGTAAGAAGAAAAAGGATGAGTCCCCAGATAAAGAATGTCACCCGATGATGAAATGTCAAGGGAATTAGTCAGGTACGGAATCGAAGCTGGAATAAAGAGTCGAAGATTTATTTTCCTCTGGCATGGAGAACTTTATTCAAATAATCAACACACATATATCACTACATTCTAGGAACACATCTAAAAGCTTTATAATAAAAATTCTTGTAATACATATTACATTTTCCTATTAAGAATTCCAACTTCATTTTATTCATAAAACTTCTGCACCTTAGAATATTATACAATAGTTAATTCTCAATCAATTTCAAGATAGCCCAAGTATGAAATATAATAATTGTAATTAATGCAACAATTAATTTAAAGAATACATTTTACTTATTTTAAAGTAGAATATTGATTTAGAATATATTGCTAGATATTACTCTTTCTTGCTTAAAGAATACTTTATTTCAATCATTAAATCAAAACATGAAGTTGGTAGCGAATTCAACCTTTACAATAAAATTTACATAAATATAATTAAATATAAATTCTTTAAAACATTTAAACATTCCATTGCAATATATCATAAATAAAAGAATTCAATAGCAATGTTGCACACAAAACAATTTTACAATTAAAATCTCAATCATTAAAAATACTTATTCCTAAAAGAAGTTACGACATATAAAGTTTACTTCCCTGGAATAAAGAGTCGAAGATTTATTTTCCTCTGGCATGGAGAACTGAATCTGACCTAATTGTGCTTCTGTATTTATACATACTCGGCCAGATTCAGGGTTAGACAAGGTCATACCCTCCAAGTACCAGTCAGGAAAAATGCTGACTCTTCTGCAAGCAAGAACCAGTTTCAGCAGGTAAAAACCAACTTATCTTACGTCATAAGACTTAGTTTTGTAGTTATTTATATTCGTTTGACGACGTTACACCAAATATGGATATCCATTAGTTGGAAGCCATCTTGTTCAGAAACTTTCTTAGAGAAAGGTTACTCCACCTTTATTAACCGAATGACTAGGTCACGAAACATATTTTTACTGATGGAACCTAGAAACTGTAGCTAAGTCGGCAAACGCATGTATTATGTTATACAATCTCACACAACACTGTACATTAGCAAGATTCTTAGTTATTTTTACTGATGTTATATAGTATAGTTACATACATTGCCTTTTTTCCACTTGCTCAGCAACCATTTCTATTCTATATAGTTGTGTTACAAAAACAAATGAAATTACCTTTAATATCTTTTAGAATATAAACGAATAACATTACTTTAATACAATTTAAAGAAAATAGTAATCTTATTAATTTTACTAAAAAATCAATTCCTAATATATCTTTAGTGTAGACCCGCTGTGTTAGTTGTCATGTTTGCTCTTTCCAGCTCTCATACATAAGTTACGCTGTCAGAGTAAATGCTCTTGCCTTCTCAGTGATTTGACTGAGGTCGGGTGTTTTAAGGTACATTATTTGGGTGGCAGCTGGACCGATAAACATGGTTTATCGGTCGGTTTGCAATAAATGTCTGTATCGTCAGTGTTATTGGCTATCTTTAAGTTTCTGTGTCTAAAAATAAATGACCGAGGTTTGAAATGTCATCAGTGACTTTGATCGAATGAGGTAAACTATTGATCAGCTTGATGGAATCGTCCTTGCCGAAATAGCCCGTATTTTGACACACGTGTTTGCTCTCCTTGCCATCCGCTTTGCAGTACTGCCACATACAAAACATAGTACGACAACTCAAAGATAAATTCAGTGGAAAACCTATAAGTGAACTTGATGGGCTTAGGCTGAAATTGCATTCTATCATTTTTGGTGAGAAAATCCAAAATGAATAAAATCAATTATTAATAATGGATTACACCAAGAGTTGTATAAAATAAAAGATCATTTGAAAAAATTAAGATGAAACATGGACTGCACTACACAAGGAGATTATAAAAGATAACTAAATAAAAACGAGGCACCAGACTGAAGCAAATTTAATCAATGAGAATAGATTCAGTACTTGTGCTGGATGGCGTTGAATAATAAGATTCTATACATTGATTTTGTAAGAAGAACCATTAAAGAAGAAGGTTCATTCAAAACGTAACACAAACATTTTAGCTGAGAACGCACAGAAAACAAACTGACTTAGTTTACAACCAGGTCAATGATCACCTTTCAGTGATGTCCAATTAAGAGTATCGGATATCCACTAATGGCGATATTGTTTTAAAATGACATCGATAGTTTAAAGACAAAATAGCGGAATAAGATTGACTTAGACTGAGGTCGTTTATCGATCGGGATACTACAGTATGTGTAGGTCTTAAACGCAGAATGTTAATGGAATAAGAAAATTTAAGAATTTATATGCAGAGAGAGAGAGAGAGAGAGAGAGAGAGAGAGAGAGAGAGAGAGAGAGAGAGAGAGAGAGAGAGAGAGAGAGAGAGAGAGAGAGAAGAGGAGAGGAAGGAGAGAGTATTGCTGTTTCTTGCTGTTCTTAAATCAACAAGGTCGAATGTCTGCGTCTATTTGAATGAAAATAAAACTCTTTCTCTCTCTCTCTCTCTCTCTCTCTCTCTCTCTCTCTATATATATATATATATATATATATATATATATATATATATATATATATATATATATATATATATATATATATATATATATATATATATATATATGATTAAAGCATCAGCATCGAATGCGGAGGTCGCGGGTTCCAAACCCCTGTCGACGAGTCATACCGAAGACATAATAATGGTACTAACAGCTGCCACGTCAGGTGTTCAGCATTAAGATGTTACTGTTAGGACTGGTTGGCCTGGTGTCAGGATAATGCGACTGGGTGGGGCATGATGATACATGTCTGCGGCATGATCCTTCAATGTAAGACAATCAGTATAAACTGCCACACTGCATACATCATATCGATATGACTGTATAATTATTAAAGCTAAGTAGAAAGTCCAAACCACAGACATGCACGCGCGCATGCACACGCACACACACACACACACACACACACGCATTAATTTTACGTATTCCCTTCCATCTTCGTGATTGAACTGCATTAGCCTCATCAACAATAGATGCAAGGAATGCGTAGAACTAGTTTATGTACTTATGTTATTAAACTCTTACTCAATCATACAAAGTACTATTGTAGGGGTGTAATGCTGGGGTCTCCCTTAGCATTAAAATAATGTTTCTTTCTGACATTCCATGACTATATCAAGGATTTATATGGAAAATGAAAGAATGGACGCTTTCTAAAGTGAAATTGAAACATTTCATACAAACTACAGCCGATTTATTATAGAACTGGTCAAAACATCTTTATTTTTTCAAGTGTTTTCCAGCATATTTGTTAATACATATAGCTAAAAATAGATATGTATATATGGAAATTAGCAATTATAGTTTCATTTAAATATTAATATTAGAAAGGACAATGAAATAGACTAGAATAGTTTTCTGCTTTGAAGGTGAGAATTCTTTCATAATTGCGTTATGCATCAATAGAGAGAGAGAGAGAGAGAGAGAGAGAGAGAGAGAGAGAGAGAGAGAGAGAGAGAGAGAGAGAGAGAGATTCAACATAGACGAGATGTATGTATGTATGTGTGTATGTATGTATGTATGTATGTATGTATGTATGTATGTATGTATGTATGTATGTATGTATGTATGTATGTATGTATGTATGCATGTATGTGTGAAGGGTCAAATTTATGGCGATCTAACAAAAATACATAAGTTGAGACCAGAGAAACATTAATTAGGTTTCTAGAGAATGGACGCGAATTAATCATCATACTGCCATATTCAGAATGTCCTTTCGCGGGAAGAATGCTTACCTTAATTAAGCAATTGTTGGGACAGCAGCCAGACGGACTATTAGGGGCACAGTAAACGTTATTTTCAAGATAAAGCTGTCACAATTGAAAAATAGCAGAAATTCTGTAACTATAAAACTACTAGGTCAAGCTGACCCCGATTTTGGTGCCACTGTTCCTAGGTTTTAATATCGCCTCATCGAAGATTTTAATCAGTCTAACCTTTTCTGCAAGAGAAACCAGACTAGGCTCCTAGGAATATGCTAGAAATTTCCTCGTAAATACTGTTGTCCAATTTAACGGACGAACTGATTTGGATTGACGTGAAGCAAAGGTAGTGTAACATATCCATGTAATTTGTTGATGCCATATATAATACTTTGCTGAATTTATTTGTGTTTGTATGAATGTTTTCTAATACAATCGTGTAATAGAGTTTTTATGAAGTATAACGGTGTTGAGTTTTTGCATAGGTTGTCGTACATTAATCTTTAGATAAGTTTGACGAATTGTTTTAATTTGTTGTCGTGTTTGCATGAAAAAATAGGTTTCAAGAATTTAATGCATTACATTACTAAATATGATTACGAGAATCCGTGTGACTTTACCTAATTTAGAAGATTTCAAGATTGATTAAGAGCGAGTGTGAAATGACGTAATTGATGTACTGTATTTCATTTATTCGCTGTGTAACTTGAGCCTGGCTCAGAACCGCTAGGTCTAGTGAGGTCTGTATTATTGAGTGATGTTAATGCGTGACAAAATAGCCATTTGCCTAACTAGGCTCATTACAGGACACGAGGAGTCGATTGATTGCCTAAACATCTGTTTAGCCCCGATATAAATATCTGATAACGAGCATGAGTTAAATGCAAAATCCCCATTATCATAAATAACAGGAAAATTAGGTTGCTTCTATTTATATTTATTAAAAGTGGAGAAAATAGTTCCTGAGTCGTGCAGTCTTGAGACGTATAATCTGAGACGTGCAATCATGAAAGGTTTAACTTGAGACGTGTAATCCTGAGACGTAATTCTGTGACGTATTTCATGCGACGTATAATTTCTGAGAGTGTCCTGAGACTGATTGTTGAAGGTGGAATCCGGAGATCCAGGCTTCTGAACAGCTACAGTGGAATTCGAGCGAACCGAAAAAAAGGTTATGCAATCATACAAGACGTTGATTTGGATTGTTCACTCAATCCAATGATGAACTAAATCTATCAGTAAGCAGATAAGCTATTTTATTTGAATCCATTTGTGCTTTCCTTCGTAATTCGAGAAAGTTTTGTTTTCTAAAAGCATGTATAATCCTAATTTAATGACATAGCATAGTTGTTTTATGTAATTGATTTAATTATTTGTTTACCTTACAGGGGCTCATGATTGTTTGTTTTATATATCTGCTCAGATCTCTCTATATATTTTGATCTATAAGTTTCACCACTTATATTTACTCGAACCGGGCAATTATATCGAGGGTAGTCATCTCCTAGATACCGAGTACCGATACATATCTGCTCAGATCACTATTTCACCTATACGTTTCACCACTTATATGTACTCGAACAGGGCAATTACATCGAGGTCGGTCTACCTCTGGCCATGCCATACTTAATGTTTGGGGTTCTTACCAGTGGGAACACATATTTATACCACGCCTTCCTGTACTACTTTTCTGTATCTACTCAGTAAGGACACCATACAGAATCTATCAAACCCAGACTTCTTACGTAGGATTTGAATTATTAACCAAGTACTAGACCTTTTTTTAAAAAATTTAAATTTCTGTGAATGTTAAAAGTAAAATACACTTTAAATGAATAAACATCGTATACTTAACATATTTTGATGTGCAGACATGATGGTACCGCACAGATTCGCTGTTTTGTGTTATTGAAATTTATTGAAAATATGATTAAATTATGGTGTGTTTAAACAATGCATTTATTTAACTATTTAACCTGTTTAATTTAATTATAAACTATAATTGTTTATGTTGTTTAATGCAACGATGTAAGAACCGAGAAAACGTTGTATATCATACTTTTGTTATGTAATATACATCAATTAGTTTCTACATCAATGTTTCGGTTAACTTCATTGAATTTACATCAAAATAAAAGTCAGCCCAAGAAACGACGTAACGAATAGTCATATTCGCGAGAACAATCACCGGAAAATGTTTAAGAAGGAACAATGGTGATGAATACATGCTTAAACAAATGCATACATCTTGCAAGAATTGAAGTTATTTACATTTGGCAAAAACTTTTCCAACGAATTGTCGCGTAAGGTCTTCCTCATAGAAAAAAGATGCATGGCAGTTCAAACTTAAATAGTTCATTAACAGGTCTTTTGGTTAATCTACTCTACGAGCATATTCTAAGATATCATGTTTCAGTTGATTTGCATACATTCAGAAAGAAAAGTAGAGCAAATGAACTGCCCATCTGACAAAGAAAATCAATGAATTTCCTGGAATCATGTTTTGCCGCCGTTTAATTGCGAATGAAACCTAGCGCAACTAAGTTTCAGTGTCTAGACAATTTTCGTTTTATTTTATTAAGTAATTTATTTGAAAGGTTTATCTAACTTAGTTTTACAGTTTGGCAATCTTTATTATTTTCAGCAGATCGGTTCGAATATGTTTGATTTATATTCCCATCGATAAACATAAATGCACGAACAGACGTATTTAAAAATCTTGGAAGATAATTAAGTGTAGAAACAATGTAATGCGGCACGTGTATTTGCGTTTCAGAAAAACAATGTTATCTGCAAACCTTATGTCTTCGCGTAGCACTCAATTGTTTTTAGAGAGGTTCCATTGTACATTTATGTTAGATGTTTTTATATGGTTCACGTAATTCTCTCAAAGAAAATTGTATAATAAGTAATGTTAGATGTTTTTATATGGTTCACGTAATTCTCTCAAAGAAAATTGTATAATAAGTAATGTTAGATGTTTTTATATGGTTCACGTAATTCTCTCAAAGAAAATTGTATAATAAGTAATGTTAGATGTTTTTATATGGTTCACGTAATTCTCTCAAAGAAAATTGTATAATAAGTAATGTTAGATGTTTTTATATGATTCACGTAATTCTCTCAAAGAAAATTGTATAATAAGTAATGTTAGATGTTTTTATATGGTTCACGTAATTCTCTCAAAGAAAATTGTATAATAAGTAATGTTAGATGTTTTTATATGGTTCACGTAATTCTCTCAAAGAAAATTGTATAATAAGTAATGTTAGATTTTTTATATGGTTCACGTAATTCTCTCAAAGAAAATTGTATAATAAGTACAATTGTCAACTCCCTTCAAATGTGCTTTCTACTACTTTTTGAGATAAAATACTTGATTCCCTAAACCAGTCAAGAATGCTTTTCACTTATCATTAACAAATGCATCTGTCTCCGCGAAATTCACACTAGCTTCAAACGTGTCTAGGTAGAACCTTTCCTTCAGGTGGCAAGGTAAGTTTCGTACATGGCTCCTGTCACATTTATTAACTTCAAACTATTGTGTGACCTTTTCAGCTATTATTGTTTACTTTACTAAGTAAAAATATGGATATAGTTGTGAACTGTGGTGTTTCGGGCTTGTGTTGTTCTTGAAATTGATGTTAGGCATTTAAACCTCCCATAGTTGTTATGTATTATTTAGATTGTGAAATACCAATTGTCGGCTAGGAAGAAGAGCTAGCCACATAGCAACAAACACGTGGGTTCAGGGCAAGTAAAATATCGTTTATAAAAAAAGACGGCTTGGATTTTTTAATTGCATCAGTTTGCTTAGAACAGAATGTTTTAAGGAACTATCAACTTGGAAAAGGGCTGATGTTTGCCCTATGAGCATCACATGGTGTTACCTTCGGACGTGAAAAATGCAGGTATATATTTGGGGTTAGGGTGAATTAACGTTTTTTTGCTATGTATTGACTTCTCTAGTAAAGGGAATAATATTCGCATGATTTTGTTTCATATAGCTACTCAGAAATATGAACCTTTCCGTCCTCACTTGTCTATTTCATTTTTTTAAGATTTGTATTACGCTAGGCCAGTGAATGCGGCATTAAATTTGTACACATGAACTGTACATTGCACTCTTAGCCACAACCATGTATAAACATAAACAGATGAAAGATTTTCAAACTGGTCCAATGAGTTATTGACGCGGATGAAAAATAAATCGATGAATACTGTTGTAAAAAAAAAGTTTCAGTTTGCAGACTTTTCATTTTTAAATGGCGATGAAGTAATCATGCCTGTATGTTGGTTCATTTGTGTTTGCACGTGATGCCGCATGGATCTATCTACATCGTTTAAAATATGACATTATGCCTTCTGACGTAATTTGGTAGATTTATGTATGTGTTTAATGGTCCTAGAATTTGAAACACTACCCTACCTACTACCGCTAAGCTAATAACAAATTAATTATTGGAGAACGTGTTGTTTTTTTTTTTTTGGGTAGCATGGGATGGTTTCGTAAACAAGTCCATAATAAATGTTTTAACGTTTTAACTTGGGGCTATTGTGTGCCCTTTTCATATCTTATTCTTTAATAATTAAACATGTGCATATATTTGCGGAATAGCTGCTTCGGGTTTGAGGTGGTTTTTTTTAAACGGACGTAAGGCATTTACATAGATACGTCTAGACAGTGAAATACGAATTGTCTGCTAGGAAGGATGTCTCAGTATGCATGGCAGTAGGCACGTGGGCTTAATGTGAGTATAGTATCTCAGAAACGGCCTGGATGGCAGCATTTTCAATTGAATCAGAACTTATTACACAGTGATAAGCCTTGCAATTGTATTGTGATCATCGATTAATATTTTAAAAAATGACCCACAGGTATGAAAAATCCATATGTAAATTTGTAGTAAGGTGTACGAACGTCCTTTGCTGTGAGCATCCATTGCTTGCTTAAGTCAAGTGAACGATATTTGTATGCTTCGATTTATTATAACTCCTAACAATTGTGGATCTTGTTGACCTCACTAGTGTGCTTAATGTTTCGTAAAATGAATTGTTATAATCGACTGGTTGATGCGTCATCAGACCAATGTACTAAAAATCTGCCAGAGTATGATAGAAGCAGTTTAACCTTTTCTCTCCAATACTAGCTGTTTCCAAGTATTCCTTCCATACATTCTGAAATAATAGCAGTTCGCTTACGATTATTGTTTGCAGATGATCTGCAGCGAAATTTAAAATAATCGTCAGCGGATTCGTCAAAAAAATTAAAGCATTTCCTGATATGCTAAAAATGTTGGCATATATTTTCTTATATATGCAATATTAGAGCTTTGCCGAGAAAACATGATGTATGTGTAGATCTTGTAGTTCATGTTTCTGAGAGATCACGTGTGCATGCAAATTACAATATGTGTTTTTTTTTAAAAAGATGTTATCTTTGAAAGTAGCTTAAAACTTTTGCCTTGACTCTCAAATGTGAGTAATTAAACATAAATGTTTTATTACATATATAGTTCCTTGTGTACCTTGCATTGTTAAAAAAGTAAAAGAATAATAATCCAAACAATAAAATGCTAGTGCCGAGTTTGAACATGATCTACACGAACTCAAATAAACACATTCAGGCTCGACGAATGAATACATACATCACAGAAGAGACGTCTCACTTAGTTTTACGTTTGATCAAATTAAAATAGCATCCACAAAACAGGTGACACTGAATTTCTTAATAGGTTTTATTTTCATGTAAACAAGTTTGTGAAATATGAGTCTATCGATTAAAACAAAATTAAAACTATCATCCCTGCAAGTACACAACACGCGATTTATAATTATAGTTAAGCAATTATTTACCTTCACACGCAGCGGAAGCAAAATGTTTGACGAGTTCGTAAAATTTTATATCGATCGCTTTGTCTCCATTCTTCAGGAAATTAGACTCGAATATTATGGATTTTATGATGAAGTTGAATAAGTGCGGATCTGCTGTCAAAGAGGTCGAAAGTAATTTGACGTGAAAAAAACTTCTTTCTAAGAATTAGGAAATATTAAATCATAATGAGATCTGGATATAAATATCACAACTTGTAAACAAAACCACGTGTTCAGTCCTTTGAGGTGGTAGTAAAACGGCTTCCGTATAAGCTGATACAAACGGCAAACAATAAAGATCCTAATTTGCCATATAATAATGTACCTGCAAATGTACTGCAGAAGCTGCCTGTTATTGCATCGCACGGTAGTCCTTAATGGACAATTCAATTTTTCTTCATCATTTTTCCTTTAAATTTTTTAACCAGGGAATAATCTTATTTCTATCCAACATAAAGCATCAAGCAGTCTGAAGAGAAATGAAATGTTTCTTGAGTTCAACCTCTCAGCTTTTGAGTAGCGTGAGAAAGTGCACAAGATTGATTCGGCTGATGTCCCGAAAATGGAATTGCACAAAATTCCGAGTCATTAAAGCATATTGGAACTTTTCTTTAAAACAATGCACTATGACATATACTGATGCCAGACCAGTGCCTTACATCAATGAGATTGCATTGGTACATCTGTACTTATAGCTAAGCCACTCCATTTTTATCAGAAATGTTTCCAACACTGATAGAGATATAAAAAAAGATAGCATAAAGTGGAAAATCTCTGATGAATATCGTTTTGATTAAAAAAATAATCCAAGAAGTATTTTTAGCTAACTGAAGTGAATCAAGTGATGTATGTAAATAAATCGATTATGGTTTGTGTTTTCTTCACCTTTGTGGCGCTATTGTAGAAGGAATACGATCAATGCAGGTGGGTTTGTTCTTCCGGTTTGATGACAGCTTAGTAATTGTGAGCCACTGGCACCACACCTGCAGATAAACTTCCTCTATCGTGAACTGCAACATTTCTTTTCCGTTCAAGAAAATGTACTGATGCCAGAAAAGACAAACACGGCGGTTTCTAGTCTTGTTAGTTTTTAGGAATATACAAGTTTCGGCTCAGAAGACACCGCATTGTAAATTTGGCCACCACAAACAGAGTACGAATCTTCTGACAATGGGAACTCAACATTCAAATATTCAAATAAGTTTATGACACTAATTTTATTCTAAAGTGGCCGTGATAATATTAAGGCCTAAAATAAATGTACAGTTTCGTACTTGCAGATTTTGTCAATAGATCTCAATATATCTGATAGTTCACCTTAGACGCATGCTGATTTTACCATTTCCTCAGATCTTATAGTTCACCTTAGACGCATGCTGATTTTACCATTTCCTCAGATCTGATTGCTCAGATTATGAGAATGATTTTAAAGGTATTGTGAGCAAATCACCTCCATCAACCTGAATTGAGATTTTGACCTTTTTATTTAAAATATTGTAATATCCAGACAAACATACAAAAATTGACTCTTTTGTATTGTATAACATAGAACAGTATAGGATAGTATTGCATAATAGTGTATATATGTCAAACTATATGGTCTCCAAATACAATTGAATGTTATTGTACGATCAATACTTTTAGCTTTCATCTCTACTCACTGAGGAAATTCGTACTCTGTAGTACCCTTTCCCTTAGATGAAGTGTTTCGAAGATGTCAATAAAGCGTCAAAGACAACGATGATAAATGACTTCTAATAGAGTTCCTGTCAATTTTCCCAATGTTTTCACTGTGTTACAACTCTATAGCTATTACTAAGACATATAATACATAACTGCTAGGGATTTAAAACTCTTTGATCCATACAAATTGGTCTAAATGTTTCTTTTCTTTCTTAAGCCATCTAGCAATATTCTGCTGACATAAATTCGATTTGAAACTATATTTATACATCTCGATGGAAATGGTGTGAGTGAGGTACTGACCTGTCAATACTTAATAATAACTTAAGAATTGTAGTATATAAATCATAGAGTCCTAAACACCTAAACACCTTTCCTTTTTTTTCTTTTTCTTCTCAAACTCTATATCATATACCCTCCCTTTCTCCTATCCTATTACAAAATCTAGGATAAATACATCTCTATTGGGTTTATTTTCAACGGCAATATTGTTCCCTCCTTGTGATTACAAGATTTCTTTTACAAAATCCGAGTGCACATTCCCTTATGTCCCCAAAATTACAAAATTCACAAGAATCACTATATGTGCATATGTATGTATGTATGTATGTATGTATGTATGTATGTATGTATGTATGTATGTATGTATGTATGTATGTGTGTGTGTGTGTGTGTGTGTGTGTGTGTGTGTGTGTGTGTGTGTGTGTGTGTAATCTCCCATTCATATAAAAATCTTAGAAAAGGTTGTTCTAACCCACCTTGTATCTCATTTGAATTCAAACAGTCTGCATATCGGCCTTGCCACAGTACGGAAACTACTCTTCTGAAAGTATTTAATGACATTCTTTCTGCTTTGGATAGTGGAAAGATTACAGTCTTCACCCTCCTGGATTTGTCTGCAGGATTTGACACAATAGACCAGGATATATTACTTCACCGTCTCCAGCATGTATTTGGCATTCAGAATATAGCCTTACTGTGGTTGAGGTCCTACATGGACAACAGGATACAAATTATATCTGCAAATGGAATACATTCCAGCCAAAGTTATCGTATGTTGTGGTGTTCCACAGGGATCTGTTCTTGGACCTGTTCTCTTCATTCTATACACTCAGCCGCTTTCAAGTGTCATAGATCATCACCCAGTGTCGCACCAATTGTACGCTGATGACACCCATATATACAAGTCTAGCCACCCAACTGAAGTTGATGCTACCATTCATGGAGTAGACAGGTGCATTTCTGATGTGAAATCATGGATGACATGTGACAAGCTGCAAATAGATGATGATAAAACTGAGTCTATTCTTATCACAACACAAAGACTTTCTCATTCACATTCTTTACCTCAGACAAAAAATATCAGCAACACCAACATTAAATTATCACCTAGGTGCTATTCTAGACCGTACTCTCACATTGCACCAATATGTCATAAACATATGCAAGGCTACATATCTTGAACTGAGACGCATCAGTTCCATTCGTAAATATCTTTCAGTTGATGCCACTAAAACACTTGTGTGTACATTAGTACTTTTAAAACTGGACTATTGTAACTCAATTCTGTTTGGTTCGACACTATATCTACTCCAGAAGCTTCAAAAGTTCAATACACAGCTGCACGGATCATCTTTAGAGTACCTCAATCAGAGCAAACCTCATCACTGCTCTGTACCCTACACTGGCTATCAATTCGATACAGAATCAAACACAAAATTTGTTCTCTGTGCAATGTTTCACTGACAGACTCCATTCCAACAGCTTCTAAAGATTAGGTGCTATACAATGTCCTCATTATTATTATGATGTATGTATGTATGTATGTATGTATGTATGTATGTATGTATGTATGTATGTATGTATGTATGTATGTATGTATGTATGTATGTATGTATGTATGTATGTATGTATGTATGTATAAAATATATCAAAATCGTCTTTCAAAACCTGTTACGAACTATTAATATTATTAGCCTTTAAAAGAGAGGTACAAGCCAATATATAAACATAAAATGCGATTATGTATGCATGCATACTGATATATGCAAATACACTTGATAATATATTAATTTGACTGGCAGTCAGTTTCTTTCAATATGTCGTAACTCGACCAGGCCTACTTAATGTTTGAAGGCATGACGACGGATACAGATATATATTGCTGGTCAATTATGGAACAAGAGAATCGAATGGGTGGATGAGTGGAGTAAGGACAAGACCTGTTCTATGTCGGTGCGGAAGGCTTAAGATGCCCTGGACTGAAAAGAAGGAGCTTGCGTCTGTCTTCGATGTCAAAGGTGTATGGCGACAACAAAGCATCATGCTCTGGACATATATGAAATGGGAAAGGGATTTCGGTAGCCCGTCTGCAATATGAGAGATCTGGGGCGATTTTGTAGCCTTAGTAACAATAGCAAACTCTCAGGGTAAGAAGCAATTTGTAAAGGAAGGTAAACAATACTGGCTGTGAAACTGTAATCCCATTGCGTTGCTTCGTTGATAGTGTCTAATGGGTACCATGAATGGGTCTCGCCATACCTATGATTGTGCGTGAGTCGTGACGAAGAATAGCTGGTGGTAGAATGCCTCAAAGCCGGTCCACTGAATCTGGTGCCGACTGTACTCCGTGTCTGCGACAAAGTTAGGGCTGTAATTGGCATGACCGGATGTCAGATGTCACTGACCGCATTGGCCTGGTATCGATCGCTGAACCCAGGACAAGTTACACTGAGCGTATTAGTAGAAATTTAGTGAACGAGGTGCGAGACCGGTTAACGTGAGTCCTCAGGTCTGAACCACATACGTAAAAAATCAGGTCTATAAATGCATGAAGTGTTCTTAAAGAGATATTAGTAAATACGTTATATTTTGTCTTTCAGTTTCTGTTGTAGCTGTTGATAAAGATACGTTTTTCATTATTTCGTGGTGCGATATTGGTGTTTTATTAAAGTATCATATCTTTTTGGTTCACGACAGATGATAACATTAAATAGAGGAAATACGTTCCAACAATATCTTACAAACTCATTAACAATGATAATGACAGCAATAGCAGCAACAGCTACCAATAATAATAATAATAATAATAATAATAATAATAATAATAATAATAATAATAATAATAATAATAATAATGATAATAAGTAGTAGTAGTAGTAGTATGAAAATAAAAATAATAATAATAATAATAATAATAATAATAATAATAATAATAATAATAGTAATAACAAAGGGAAACAATCATCGTTACCAACGGTCATAATCATATTAGAATTTTATGTCATTCACAGTGGTATGTGTTATATTGCATCTATTTATATTTGTCTTAATATGGGAATAACTTGTAAATAAGGTATTGTTCTGAAGCTAAAGTGCCGGTGACCTATATATGTGTATGAATGAGTCCTTAATTATAGACATCAGTGATAAATTAACACAAACCTCTACTTTGGCAAAGCTTGGAAAATAATGGATGTGTTGAAAAATACAGAATTTATTACTAGAAATAAATTTATGAATAACAAAATGTTCATTAGATAATTATCTGTACAATATGATTTTTTTGTATAGAATTTGTTCGTGTAGTATTGAAAAACCTGTAATAACCGAGTAACGTCAAGTACAGGTACATGAAATCGTAGACTGGTGCAATACAATTCCACTATGCATTGATGACTGTATAATAATAACACAGTAATACAACACCAGTCATGGGCAAAAGGCTAACAAAATTTCAGCACCACTGGGAACAATTATATTGATGGGATTCAATGTGGTATCAACTGTTTCAGCTATGGCTTTTTTTCGATTCATAATTGCATTTCTGATTTTTTTAAAATTATATTTAATGTGCCAGTAGGCACTGTTGTCATGGTAATATCGTGAATGGTGGCATTTTAAATATGAAACTTACAGATGTATATTTTCAAGCTGGCTCTGAAGCAAATATAGTGGTATATATATATATATATATATATATATATATATATATATATATATATATATATATATATATATATATATATATAAAATAGACAGAACCTGCTATTATTCGGCAAGGTCTCAACTGACCAAGCAAAGCTCACTGTGGCGAGAAAATATATTTAAATTATAAAATGCAAATTGTTTAAATCGCGATGAAAGTATGCATGGGTCAATTGCCCACACAAGCAGTTCCATTAAAAGCATTGTTTTTTTTTTTGGCGGAGGGATATTTGCTATGAGATATTGTTGATTTTAATACTGAACATTAAGCTAGGGAAACGTGATAGGTGCATCCAATGGTTTTGTTCATGCTGGCAAGGTTGACCGAGGTAGTTATGTCACACAACTCGGTCAGTTGATTATTTCTTCAAAATAATTAAGTTATTGTATGCATTACTGGTCTCTTTAACTGTTTATCTTTCTCGACTTCTGGAAACGCTTCAGACGCTAAGCTCGTGATACATATAAAGGCGTAATGCTTTTGGTTACATATCTCAAAATTAATGTAAAAACAAAAGATGGTGAATTAATTTTTAATATTGCAAGATCCTTAGTGTTGTGGGTTTTGTTTAGTATTAGATCGAACCTAAGGCAGACTTCCATATCAAGTATTGTTTTAAGGTTCAATATATTGGTATCCTTGTCTGTTCGTATGACTTTATTCCATAACACATTTGAGATAACTTGTCTCTCAATACATCACTTTTGTTATATTCAGTTATCCATACATGCTGTCTGTCTTTGCTGCATTCCTTGCACTGAGCGACCTGTACGTTGCCTCCACATCCTTTCTCACGGTATGGATGTCACTGTCATATATATAGTCCCTAGAGTATATATATATATATATATATATATATATATATATATATATATATTACATTAATGAAGGTCATAAAGTGCTTTGGAATTAGACCTTTTGGATATACTGTATTAAGACCGTGAATCCAGTAGGTTTCTTTTAGCAAACGTTCCATTTCAGATTCAGCTATAACAATAGGTTGAAAGGAAAAATCTTGCAAAGTATGAGAACTATTGTTAAAGTGTACGGCAACATGAGATGAAAAAGATATAATTTTTTATGTCACATTTTTTACATGTGATCAAATAAATAACGTTTGGTGTTGCACAATTAGTATCACAATGCATATTAAACGTTTCTTTTGTATTACTACTACTGAAAGAAGTACTTTCATTAGTAAGAGAACAGTGCGAACATATAGGTCTATTACATTTAGTTGCTGATCCTTTTTTGTACGATGTTTTTTCTAATTTAGAATTAATTAGGTAATCTTTAAGATTTTTTGTCCTTTTATAAGCAAGCATTGGCTTGCTTTCGTGTAGCAATTTAACATTTTCTTTGCCTGATAATTTTAACAAATCTCAATATTTATTGATAATCTTACCTATATTAGGTAAACTTGGGTTATATTCAATAATAAATGGAATGATATCCTTATTTGTATTTTTTATTTTACATTGTAAAGATTCAAGTTGTGTAAGAGAAGATACTTTTTGGAAAGCAGCATTAATGATATCAATAGGGTAATTTCTTTTTAGAAAATGCCGACCTAACTCTATCAAAGATGATTTAAAAACAGTGTCATCCGAAATAATTCTTCAATATCTTTTAGCTTGACTATATGGTATCCCGCTTTTACATGATTTAGGATGGCATGATGAATATTCAATATATTGATGAATATTTGTGTTTTTAACATGAACCATGGTAGTGATGTCATTATTTTCATTTTTTATGACGTCTACGTCCAAAAATGATAATTTAGTTTTAGACACATTGAATGTAAACTTTATTGTTGGATGTAATTTGTTTAAACTGTCTATAAAATAATAAAGGTCTTCTAATGGATAACTCCAAATCATAAAGATATCGTCTAAAAATCTTAACCAAACATCTGGTTTTAAGAAACATTTATTTAGAAAATCATTTTCAAATTTTCCCATAAATAAAGATGCATGAAAAGGTGCCATAGGACTTCCCATTGCTGTTCCCATTTTTTGGAGATAGTTTGTATTACCAAATTGAAAAAAGTTATTTTCGAGCACAAGTTTTATCAAATTACAAACATGTTCTTTTGATAGTTTACATGTATATTCGTTTTCTCCAATATAAGATCTACATGCTTCGATACCATCATTGTGTGGTAACAACATTAATACGTGTTGGTGTTGTTTATTTTATATATATGCTTAGGCTCGAATAAGCAGCAACACAGAAAGAGTGAAAACTAACAAGCTTGTATAAATTGAACAATGAATTTATTAACTACAATTATTTTCATAAAATAAATAAACTTACAGTTTTAGAGAATCAAATCCAACATTAATCCAATATAGAATTCACAAAAATAATCCACTAATGGAATTGTAAGAGTCCTGATAAATAAATGTTCTAATAGTTCCAGGTTCGAATCTTGACGATGTAATCCAAAATGGCTGACAATGTCACGTGATGCAGTTCTTGTTTAATTATCATCCAAATGAATTATGAGCACATGTTTTCTCCTCCAAATAGATAATAAATCCTTTCTTCAATAAATTGACACAAAGTCCAGAACAAAATAATTAATATTAACACTCAAACATGAATTACACAACTGTTAATTTTAAAGCCCAAATTTCTACTGAATTGTTCTATCCCAAACAAGTATATATAACTTGTTTATCTTAAGTAAACAAGTGATCACGTAATCTTTCTAGAAATTCATGGAAGGTTACTACCTTCAGCAAGTCACATATTCTAGATATGTCCTACACCCCAAGAACTAAAAAAAAAAAGTTATCCTTGAAATTAACCAATAGTATTAAAGACCTGTTTATCAATCTGAAGCAAGGTCAGATAAAGAGATAACCAAGCCAAAGTCAGCCTGTTTACAACTAGAACCCAGGTCAGCCTGAATTTTCCAGAAAAAAAAAACAACTAAGGAATATCAAACCCCAAATGACAAATTTGGATTTAACAATAAAAAATAAATTAATTAAATCCAATAGCCGTAACACCTTCCCCCATAAATAAAAAGAAAGGTTTATATGATAAAACTTTCTTTTTATCACAAACCAATTTACATTTGAGGTTAAAAGAACTAGTATAAATTACACAATATAATGAATTGTTATACACAGGAAAAAGCGCCTGCAATTATATTATCAAGAAATAGCCTCAACCTTTTAACTTGTCCATGTCCCACAAAATGTCCTAAGAAAACCACTCTAGCAGGGCAGAACTCACTTTTAAATAAATTAACAGTCAGACACGCATTAGTGAGTCTGTCAAAAAAATTTATAATTGTTGCTAGATGTTCTCTCCAGGTGTTTTTGTAGATGATGACGTCACAATATTCTAGACCAGAGATGATCATTTTTATGAGACGTTGAATTGGACTTTCTTTATATTGGTCGAGTCCATTTTGGAGTCACAATATTGACATTTCCTTTGCTCTTTCCGTAGTGGAATCTTTCAAAATCCTTTCAGAAGGTCAAAATGTGGTGACATACTTGGCATTCCCAATCTATCAATAGTCAATTCTTGGTAATGGGAATGAATCTGTTTTTGTCACTCTGTTCACCTTCCTATAATCAGTATACATACGGAAAGTTTTATTTGGTTTTGTAACAAGGATGCATGGTGAACTCCAATCACTTTTACTGGGCTTGATAAAAATCATTCTCCAGCAAATATTGAATTTCCTTTTCCAAGAATTCCTGTTTGAGTGAACTCGTCCAGCATGTATGCTGTTTGGAATTTTCAATTTCAACGTCATGAAAATTTTTCTTTGTCCTTGTAAGAATATCTGGACATAAGTGCTCATATAATAATAACATTTAGTTCATTTCTTTCTTGCACTTGCAACTGTGAAAGTTTCTGGTCTAGATTTTTTATAATTTCTGAATTCCATCAATTTGTCGCTCCAATGTCAGTAGAATCCGACGATATTTCTTCACTAAGTGGGACAGGCACAACTAAATTAATTACATATTTAACATGGCTATCTCTTTCAATATACTGGTACTCCTATAATTAATTTAGATCCCAGAAGCACTAATACTATAATTTAACTAATTCATTTTCTTCTTAACTTTGTAAGGGCCGTAATATCTAATTTGAAGTAAAGTAAGAAGAATGAACAAGAGTAATACAACTCCATTATCAGACTCAAAAGTTCTCTCCCTTGTAGTTCTTTCAACCCATAGTTTCATTTGTAACTTTAATTGCTTACTTGACTTGGTCTTGGGTAAGGGATCTACACAATCTACCATAATTCTACTAAATGATTCGTCAAAGGCAGGAATAGGTTGCAGATGAGCCTTAGATATCTTCTGATTGGTTTTTCCTACCATTTGACAAGTATGACAAGATCTACAGTATTTGGCAACATAAATTTTGATTTTTGGCCAATAAAAGTGAGTCAAGATCCTGTGATACATTTTATTAATCCCTAAATGACCAGCCAAAAGAGTTTCATGGGCCAGATTAAGTATTTCCTGTCTGTAAGGTTTTGGAACTACTATTTGATAGTTCATTGACCATTCATCACCAGCAGGTACCTCGGGAGGTCTCCATTTTCTCATAAGAATTTCATTTTTAATGAAATAGCAGACAGGAACTTCATTGACTTCAGTCTCATTTATGACCCTTTGAAACAAACAGGAGATCTCAGGATCTTTTTCCTGTTCAACGACAAGTGACTGTCGTTTATCACCCTGATTAAGAGAATGAGTTGTTAAAAGAGGATGACTATGATCAGTATCTTCTGATTGATCTAAACCAAGAGTAACAGTGACCTCATCAAAAACCTGACCTATACAAGCGTCAGTTGAAGGAATGCTGCCTTCTGTAACATCATTCTCAAGATCATCACCTTGATTAGAATAAAGAGAATGAGTTATTAAAAGAGGATCACTATGATCAATACCTTCTTATTGATCTAAACCAAGAGTAAAAGTGACCTCATCAAAAACTTGACCTTTACAAGCGTCAGTTGAAGGAATACTGGCTTTTCAACACAAGCCTGACCCATGAAGGTGTCAGATAAGGGAATACTGCCATCAATAACATAAACCTGACCCATAAGAACACTTTCATTTGAAGAAGACTTCTCAGAAAAAGGCAAAGTGCCTGACAATAAAAGACTCTGAGAAGCTCCTGTGTCCCTTAAAATTTTAATAGGGGTGGGATTGGCTGAATCACCCAAGAGTGATATAGAACCCTTCGATATGAATGGTTCATAATTCTCCATATCAAAATCAGACTGGGATTTATTAGACCCAACAATTGTATTGCTTTCAATACATGACTGTGACCTTGACCTCTTGGAAATAAGAGCATTTGAAACAGGTTTTCTTCATTCTGATGCCTATTTATTAATTTGTAGCAATCAGAAATAACGTGTCCTATTTCTTTGCAAAAGTTACACGTCGGAAGAGACAAGGATCCAGAATCAAACTTCTCTGAAGTCTGATTTTTGAAAGTTGTGTTAGTTTGAGTTTTAGAAGGGCTTGAATTAAGCGGAAATACTTTTCTGCCATTAAATTGTTGAGTAGAAGTCTTGTTAACAAAAGGAACTTTATGTGTCAAAGAATATTCGTCAGCAGCTCGAGCAGCATTTTCCAAGGTTTTAATCTGATGCTCCTCAAGATAAGTTTTAACATCACTATGGACACAGTTTTTGAACTCTTCAATTAATATAATTTGTTTGAGATTTTGATAATCTTGCTCAACTTTCTTGGCTAAACACCATCTATCACACAACTGCTCTTTTTGTCTAGCAAATTCGACATGAGTTTGTCTAGCTTCTTTTCTGTAATTTCTAAATTTTTGCCTATAAGCTTCAGGAACTAACTCATAACCTCTTAAAATGCATTCTTTAACTACGTCAAAATCACCACTTTGCTGAACAGACAGTGAAGTGTAAATCTCACTAGCCTTACCAGTAATTACACATTGTAGTAACTGAGTCCAATTCTCTCTTGGCCACTTTAAATTTTCTGCAACTTTTTCAAAAAGAATGAAATATTTATCTACTTCTTTTTCTTTGAAAGGGGGCACTAATCTAATATTCCTTGCTAAATCAAAATTTTGATCTGAAGTATGATGGTGATTCTCACTTGCCAGCTCTAATTCTTTCATTTTACACTGATATTCCCTTTCTTCCTTCTCTCTCTCTCTCTCGTTCAATTTGTTTTTCTTGTAACCTTTCCTGTCTCTCTCTCTCTCCTCTTTTTCAAATTGTAATTGTCTTTCCTTCTCCTCTTTTTCAAATTGTAATTGTCTTTCTTTCTCCTCTTTTTCAAATTGTAAATGTCTTTCTTTCTCCTCTTTTTCAAATTGTAATTGTCTTTCTTTCTCCTTTTCCTGAAATTCCAGTTTCTTAAACTCTAATTCAGATTGTAATTGTCTTTCTTTCTCCCTTTCTAGTTTCTCTTTCTACTTTTCCTGAAATTCCAGTTTTTTTTAACTCTAATTCACTCTCTCTCTCTCTGAAATTCCAACTTCTTCAACTCTAATTCCATCTTGAATTTTAATTCTAATTCCTTCAATTTAATGTCAGAGTCTGGTGTAGACTTACTGACTGGAATCAAAGCACTTTGTTCCAAAACATCCTGTTCTACCAAATACTGGACCACAATCTTTTTAATATCTTGTTTCGTTAAAGAAGCCTTGACTTCAGAAAGATCGTATTTTCTGGCAAGTTGAACCAACTCGTCTTTTTTTAAAAGATCTAATTGCTCCTGGGTAGGATTAGAAAGAAATATTTCTACCTTAGATGTCATTTTGATACAAGCGTGTTAGTCTCACTAAAGACTTAAATTTTTCAAAAACTAGGGGAAATTCAAATTTAAATTCTAATTTATTTAAATCTCAATCCGGACGATAGCCACCAATTCTATGTTACGTGCTTAGGCTCGAATAAGCAGCAACACAGAAAGAGTGAAAACTAACAAGCTTGTATAAATTGAACAATGAATTTATTAAGTACAATTATTTTCATAAAATAAAAAAACTTACAGTTTTAGAGAATCAAATCCAACATTAATCCAATATAGAATTCACAAAAATAATCCACTAATGGAATTGTAAGAGTCCTGATAAATAAATGTTCTAATAGTTCCAGGTTCGAATCTTGACGATGTAATCCAAAATGGCTGACAATGTCACGTGATGCAGTTCTTGTTTAATTATCATCCAAATGAATTATGAGCACATGTTTTCTCCTCCAAATAGATAATAAATCCTCTTTCTTCAATAAATTGACACAAAGTCCAGAACAAAATAATTAATATTAACACTCAAACATGAATTACACAACTGTTAATTTTAAAGCCCAAAATTCTACTGAATTGTTCTATCCCAAACAAGTATATATAACTTGTTTTTCTTAAGTAAACAAGTGATCACGTAATCTTTCTAGAAATTCATGGAAGGTTACTATCTTCAGCAAGTCACGTATTCTAGATATGTCCTACACCCCAAGAACTAAAAATAAATGTTATCCTTGAAATTAACCAATAGTATTAAAGACCTGCTTATCAATCTGAAGCAAGGTCAGATAAAGAGGTAACCAAGCCAAAGTCAGCCTGTTTACAACTAGAACCCATGTCAGCCTGAATTTTCCAGAAAAAAAAAACAACTAAGGAATATCAAACCCCAAATGACAAATTTGGATTTAACAATAAAAAATAAATTAATTAAATCCAATATCCGTAACAATATATATATATATATATATATATATATATATATATATATATATATATATATATATATATATATATATATATATATATATATATATATATATATATATATATATACACTTGGGACGTTTGCCAACACTCGAGTCCTCAGTTGGTACACGATTATAGAGTTCTATACACTATTCAGTCCATCTCTTCAAGATCCTATTCATTTTCTTGCATTGTCCTGGATTGTTGACACACTTGGCTGTTGCTTGCTTGTATGTGTATTGATAGTTTGGATGGTTGTCATTTGAGCGCAGTCTTTCTTCCGTTTTCACATATTTGGCATATCTGTGTTATTTATATTCTTAATTTCGTTCCTCATCTGTATATTGACCTGTCTTTTGTCTTCCACCGCATTTTCATATATTTTCTTGCTTTATGTAAGGAGTCTTCTTTTGTCAGATAGGCGCCAGATATCATCGTTAATCCAGGTTTTTTTTTTCTTCTTCAGACTTTGTTTTGTATTTTCATCTACTGCCTCTTAAAATTTCGTTGTGATGTACTCGACATGCTGCTTTAATGTTATTACATGTTGAATGTCTTGTTACATTTTTCTAGAAAAACTTCTTAAAGCAGAGGTTCTTATCTTTTCAATAATGTATTTGATCCTTGGTTTTTGTTTCTGTATCAGCTTCAGGTGTAGCCGGAAACTAAGCCGGAAACTAATCATTAGCAAAACGTTTTCGCTTGTCACTTTGTAAGGAAAATAACAACATGTATAAGTTTGATCTACATGCATATTTTGAGATATGGCAATGTTTTTGTAAAGAATAAATATTGTAATTCGCTGTTTGGTTAATTCGTAGTAACCTCGTGTATTTATTGCTGTGATATTCTAGATTTGCAGATGTTCAATTGAATGATAACTTTGTATCATGGTTGCAGTTTGCAAAAATAGTAATAGGGTTTTGACTAGTTTTGTATACTTTGTAGGAGTATCATGTGTAAGGATATATCAGCGCATGGATATGTGGATATCTGTGTACACTTTGTACAAGTGCAATATACAGAAATGCGTCTGATGATATGATTCGGTTCTATATAATAAGATTAAGAATCTGTATATACCTTGTACACATCAGAAAGAATGGGTATTTCGATGTGCACGAATGCGTGACCAAAGAAGTAATAACTTATCTGATGATATTGTTGTTTAGTGTGAGTCTAGTTAACTAGAAGAATATGTTATGATATTGTCCTTGTGTGTTAACACAGGAAGCTTTCACGAACCAGAGGAACTGCAGGAGACCGAGGGAAATACCCTAGTGTAGTTGGTTCCAAGTCTCTGGGAGACAAAGAAAAAGGAGGAACGGAGGCAGAAGTTAGAAGGACTAGAGGGAACTGGAGTACCAGTCCAAAGAAGCATAATTCAGATCAGTAGGAACACATGACAGGAGGAAAATCTATCACACTAAGTCAGTTGATGAAATAGGCCGTCACTTGGTCGAGTGAAAGACAAGTGATAGGGTTTTTAATATGAATTTTATTTGAGAATGATTGTTATTGAATGATATTAAATTGTTATGTATTTTTGAATTTTACATTTTGCGTATTCAGTACTGTATACTGTAACTGTCAGCATCGCTGACTGGGGATCAGATATATATATAAATATATATATATATATATATATATATATATATATATATATATATATATATATATATATATATATATATATATATATATATATATATATATATAATATATATATATATATATATATATATATATATATATATATATATATATATATGTATATATATATATATATATATATATATATATATGTGTGTGTGTGTGTGTGTGTGTGTGTGTTTGTAACGAACTCAACAGAGTTTACGATAATCAGATAATTAAAGTATTTTCATACTGACATAAAGCTGTGTGTTTTGACGTCATGATTAGTGTGTGAAGCTTCAAGGGTGTCCTTTGTTCCAGAAATAAATAACTTCACCTAAAAAAAACTCGTAAGATATTGTTTTTTTTTTGTGCGCTGCAGTTAATGTTAACTTGGACATTCACTGGACATAACTGTTACGCAAATAAATTGGAGCAATGGAAACAGTTCTGACAGAAAATGTGGCATGGATTATGCCTTACAGTATGTAATTATGTTCTGAGAATGTTATTATTACGTCATATTATTACGTCATGAGATGGATTAATTGTGTAGCTCTTGTCGTCAGTGTCACATAAAGAACCAGACTGGTAACCTTTGATAGAAGACTACAGAGTCACTTTAAGACTGACGATGGGCCAATGATATTTATTATCTGAAACATCCATTATTGTTGTGACTAAAAAGGCAACAATGAAACGGCTAAGAGATTAGGACATTGTTTCAAGTACTGTGAATCACTTTTAAATGAGATAATGTTCAGCCAGATATAAATGCAATGTTTTCAAGTAATACAAGGGCTACGAAAAGATTTCCTTGCCTGAATCCATGCGATAAATGAAACCATTGCGGACTTCATTTTAAACCATTCAAAAAATTATATTGAGAATAACAACAACAAAAACCGATCAAATGATATTCCATCAGACTACGTAAGTCAAGTTTACATTAAATAACTGTGTTTGCGATAATGGAGATTTTCATTTGGGCAAAACGTGAATACATATTCACGTAAAAATAAAAGAATAAGTTGACGTTTTGGCACAGAAAATTGAACGTGTAGACAAATCACTCAAAGATAGCCCGCTAGGTAATTTGATTCCTTAGCCAGCCAATATTTACCACTGTTCATAACGAGGATGTGAAAAGAGACAGGAATTTATGGCAGAATAAATTGTTGTTGTTCGCTATTAAAATGTTCATATAAATAAGCATCAGGCCAGGTTCGTCTAAAGGTCAAAGTTCACACACTATACATTAAAGATATGTTCAGTCCATGACTAATAGCCCTACAGTCATATCGTGTTATTTGTTTTGATCATATCTACAAATTCTGATGATAATGTCATTTGTCGATTTACGGACTAATACAAAGCATAAATTCATCCTACAATTCGAGTATGTGAAAGAAATTTGCACAAGGCACAAATGTACTATTTCGTTGACCTTTTAACAAAATTATGCACTCGTGCATACCATTGAAAAATCGCCATTCTTCGTGAACTCGTATACCTTCACAAAAGATCGTCATTATTTGACAAATATTTCAATTAAATTGATCACCACGCCATTAGAAGAGTTGTTTCCCTTGAGCCGTGCAGGTTATCTGCAAATATGTCACCTTGTCATCTGGCTAATAAAAGTGAATAGACTGAAAACAACATGAATATAAACATATATCAATAACTTTGTAACAGATCACTTGACAATTTTTTATACGAAAATTATTAAATGGTTCTTAAAAGGCAAAATTGATTAGAAACAATACTTTAAACATAATTTCCTTATATTCAAAAACTGCTGCTTATTACAACAAAAATGGTTATCACCATGAAAAACACAAAAATTAAGATTTACACCAAAATATCCTCCTATTATCATATAATCCCGATGGGAAAAAATTAAGGTTAGATTAAAATTAAATGGAATTTCATTAAAAACACCAAACTACATATCGGGGGGAACACACACATACATAAAAACTTTTTCTTAGATTTTTCAATAGGGGGAGGGGGCATCTGTCTGGTGCCCCCCCCCCCAAAAAAAAAGAGATTTACACAACTGTCAAAATTCTGGTGGGGAATTATTTTTGCTTCTGTAGTTTAAAAGATGTGCCCAACAAATGCACGCAAAACCAAATAATACAGTAAATATATAACATGAAACGGACTTAGAGCATTGTTCCGTTTATTAAGAAATTCATAAATAAAATCCAAATAAGTTCTGAAATATAAATATTACTTCCGTATAGTATTGTTATCGTTAACACAGCCACATTCATGAGAAGGACAATAAAAGAGAAATATTGTACGTAATAGTCACTTAGCCCTTTGTAAAAAATATTCTTGTTTTGATGAAAGAAAAACTGCTTATATTAATCACACACACACACACACACACACACACACACACACACACGAAATCAAACGGAAATAAATATTAGGTTCCGAATTATCTGTGTGCGAAACAAAACAATGTGTCATCAGAATAAACAATTCACTGCGAACATCTTGCTATTTAAAAATGTTTGCCTCTGATTGCAAATATAATGATTGAGTTTAATTATTTAGTTTTGATAATCAAAACTAGTTCAATTTAAATGTAGTAAAAAAAAAACATTACTGCGGAAATACTCGTCTATTCACCGCTTTGCCATAGTCTATGTCTTGGATGACCTGCAGTTAAATGCGGATCCTAATAACAGATTTTTTTTAAAGTTCACATGACGGTCAATTTTTTTTTATCTTCTCCCCTGTCAACAAATGACCTAACTGATGGAACGGTATGATGTGTTCAGTCCTGACCATTCATGATTGGAGCAATTAAACATTTTATTTTTATTTTCACCGTGACAAGCCTTGACAGTGCAATAGGTGTAAAGTTTATTAATAGAAGTCATTCGAAGAAAAAACGATTGATACGTTGCCACAAAAAGTTCAATGCCGTGGTGGGTCAATTATTTATGGATATACTGAAATAATGATGATTTCTAACTTCTAACTCCATATATATATATATATATATATATATATATATATATATATATATATATATATATATATATATATATATATATATATATATGTGTGTGTGTGTGTGTGTGTGTGTGTGTGTGTGTGTGTGTGTGTGTGTGTGTGAAACTGTAACACTTTTCCTTGCAGTTCTAGTCATTTTTGTAGATCAATAGTTATGTCGTTATTTAGTAAATTAAAAAAAACTGCATCATTACGTATACAAATTTTCTGAATCTATAATACAGAAACACCTCTTAAATAATAACAAAAATATGCAATCGCTATTTTCCCATCGTTTCATGCTTGTAATTTTTATATCGCTAATCAACGTTTCGTTGTTTTCACGTAAGATGCAATGAACTTCAATACAAACATACGCACATGAAATCAAAAGTTAAAACCCGTGTTTCGGAACAAATAAGAATAATGAATATGTCATACTGGAATCAATCAACAAGATCTTTATTGTTTACACAAATAGGCAAAAATAGTTAGAATCATCAAGTAATGCATCGAGAGTCATTTACTTAAAAGAAGGCATGTTTCAAATGACATTTACGTGTTGTCACCACTCAAGACAAGATCAATTTCCAGGACAGTTGCTTTCCCTCTGAACATGCATTAGTATTTCTCTGCGAAAACAAATTTCTCCGATAAAAATGCATCTACTGTCAGACAGCTTGTCTATCAAGAAAGGAAAGAGAAATCTGATGCAAAATTACATATACATACAGACATATATATATATATATATATATATATATATATATATATATATATATATATATATATATATATATATATATATATATATATATAGAGAGAGAGAGAGAGAGAGAGAGAGAGAGAGAGAGAGAGAGATACACTGACTCAAATCTTAAAGTAATTTCTTAGTGTACATAGTTCGATACGCATGGCTTCATGCAATGCAATGTTATCGTTTAAAACGCTTATATTACTCCATCATTAAGAACAAGAATTCATTTCAACTTAGACCAACGGGTCTGTCTGTACATATGTATTAACCAGATATAATTATAAAAAAATAGAGGTAGAAGTCGTAATCTAAATCATTCAAATGTATAATAAAACAGCTGTTTTCTTAGCATGTCACTCTACAAATACGAATTTATACCACAAAGCAAAGTAAATCATCATCAAGTCAGGAAAAGCATTGGTACTTCTAATTAACATGCAATTGTTCCTTGTAATAAGCTTCCAGTGTAGCATGATTCAAACGGAAGAGAGGAAATTTGCGACTTTTCGTAACACATAGTTTTCGTTGATTCACAAGTTCCTGGGCAATAATTGTCAGCGCAATATATACTATACTTAAGTTAATTTTAGTTTAGATGATTTGACAATGAAAAGCTGGATTTAACTGTATTGTAGCATCTGTAACATATTATGATGACCTTAAATTGTTTGATAAAATCTTACTTTTATAAGAGAGATGTCCTCTATCCACATAGTTATCAATGACCAACGTTTATACTCAGCAGTTGTGCAAGGCGGAAATTATGGAGTCAAAACTATAAGCGATGTTTTACCCGTTGGATAAATTTGTATGTGACATATATTTTATTGTTTATACTTTTTATTTCATTGTGATTTAAATAAAATTGTATCTGACATGTCATAATGATAAAAAAGCGAATTTATCCACAGTTGTTTCTTAATCTTGTTGTCGAACGTGCAAAGTGAAGATTGGTTTGGTTAACTGGTTGACATGATGGATTCTTGAAATGATAAACCGGCAGAAGCAGAGTTGCTGAAACCATTAATAATCTTCTTTTAATATTACTGACAAGTTAAAGGTTAGGGTCGAAGAAGGTTTAGTTTCAACATTAAATCATTAACAATCACAAATGCAAAAGCCATAGGTGAACAGTATTTTGTTCCGGAGACAAAGAACCATTTATAATGGAGTAGCACCATGTAGACTAGATATGGTACATTTAGGGATGAGATTCGTAAGCCATCATAACAGTATGAATTTTGCAGACGTCTTTGAATGTGCAGGTGTAATTGTGACACATAGCAATATTTATTTTATTTATTTTACTTCGTAAAGAATTAAATGCATTATATGTGTAAGGATACGATACTTTGATGTATCTGATGGGGGCATGATTGATTCCGAACTCTTTCAGGGAACTGGTCAAGAAGGGATGAATTGGTTTTATCTATCAAAATGCGTGGGGTTAAAATGTTGCAGATACAGGGCTAATACTTGCTGAAACACTTATCGTAAATTAAAACTTTGCAAAGGTTGGTTTATTAGGCATAGAAAATGTATAACATTCGAACTTTAGAGGGCGCGTGTTTATAAAGTGCTTAAAAAGTCTACATTATAATTGGATAATTAACGGCTAGGGGTATGCTTCCAGGCGAAGTTTCTTGTTTTAAAATGCCCTACCCAGCAAAATCAATCCGCCTCAGCTTTCTGACAGACGAGGTCTTAGTTGCGAGAAGAGTAGCAAGTTTACTCTCGTAATGAAAACTGTCCAATGAACATGAAGTTGATGTCTTCGAGAGACACGTATCCACATATGAAAAGAGGATGGCTCTGCTAAGGTGTAAAGAGACGATTCTTTAATACGGAAAAAGAAGGCAAGATGCAATGTTTTAGTTGACTTCATTACTTTTTTATGAGTCTTAAGATAATTCTTAGAATTTATTTGTTTATATATCATATTAAACATGTATGCTAAGAACTGATTATTATTTGATTTGTAGGATGTTTATGGTAATGAATTGTTAGTAGTAAATAAAGTAGTTAAGACAAGAAGTGAATTTCGGTTAATTCACTCGTATAACAAAGACGTGAATTCTCTTAACCTCTGAATTTGTTGAATTAGCATTGGAGCAACAATGGGATCTATAAGGCTATTTATTGTCGGCCATATGCCTATATATATATATATATATACCCGAAATTAGACAAGATAAACAGCTCATACTGCAGGGGTGGATTTGTTAATTAGCGAGAGCAAACTCTGCTGACGATCAATTAGTAATGGCGGCTGCATGTGTCAGAGGAATACATATGTAATACCTTTTCGAAGAGGTGGTATGTAAAGAAATTACGGTATATTATGCCACTTAATGACCTGAAACCATGTTAACAGTTAGAGTCTTTTTGTAATACTATGTGGCTAAACTCTGAAGAGGACGAGAGATGAGACGTGAGTTCATTCCAGGGAGTTATACAGATGAAATGTAAGGCTGCAATTTGTTTTATTTGTCAGGAAAATAGACTCCACCACAGAACGTCCGAACGTCGGATACAAAGATTACTTATTAACTTTAAGGATCACTAGCGGATTAAAGAACTGAGTCAAGACTGAGGACGAGAGGGAGCAGAGTGTTGCTGTACAAGTCGAGTCCAATAGAAAAGCTACATTGATTATTGAGGGTGGTCAGCAAACAGATCAGGTTATGAAGGTATGCGGGCAATTAAGTTAAAAACGCTCCGTCCATTCGTAATGTAATTGCTGATGTATCAAAGTAGATAGAACTGTTAATTTTATTTTAGAACTTTATTTTCTAACAGTGGCTCACTTTAACTTACATCCGTGAAAATGAATTTAGATTCTGTTGTGTTTTGAATCAAATGTTTGTCACATTGTAACTTAAAATGAATTAGTCACTTCTGAAGCTGAAACACTACATCCAACATAACGAAAACGCCGTTAGAGTGCATAAGTATCAAAACAATTTGACTCTAGCTAAATTGCAGACATAACCTTGCTCTTACAGCCCTCTGTAGCAAAAAGAAAGACGCCTAGTTTCGTTTGGAACACATGATTTTGCTTAGTAAAACCGGTACGTTACATCGACAAGACTTATCCTAAATTTTGGCATTGAGACATGAAGGTCATTTCCGAAGCTTCTTGCAACCGTGTCTTTTTGTACAAGGATATGCAATAGAAAAAAATGCATTAATAATTGCATACAAGAATGCTGAAAACTAAAGAACCCACTCAGAACAAGTATGTTGGGTTGAAAGTCATTGACATGTATTGAATTTAAAACTTTCTACAAATTAAAAAATGTAATAGGAATAACCGGATATATATTTAATCTAAAATGTTATTGCTTGATCTAATTGTTGAATATACAGAAATTATTTGGATGAGTTTGTTTTGGGGAACCTTAGTATAATATGAGATTCTCCAACGTTTGCTTTTATCAAGGGGTTGAGGATGAAAAGAGTTTGTAGCTTTTGTTATGTCACGAATCATGGAAGACTTTTCTTCAGGATTTCAGCAGCTGATAGCATTATCAGCAACTTTCATTCCAGTCTGCCTAATGAAGAGAATAATAATAAGCAAACAATTTTCTTCAAACCTCATCAGTGCCAATGTTGCCTTTCACTCCCATTACGTAATCGTTACATTACGCACCAAGCGTAGTCACGTGTTTGTTACATACTATTAGTGAAACTAGCATATTTTTTTCATACTATAAACGTAACTAGTACACTATGTCGTCAAGTTAGAGCATGCCTTTTGTCTACTATTGAACTGTGTCATCAAATGATGGCATGCAGAATGCATTATGTCTTTAAATGACGACGTGGTGGGAAATGAAACGCTAGTATATATTTTCATACTATAAGCATACCTAAAGAAACATCATTCTATTGAGATATTTATTGGAAACATCATTCTATTGAGATATTCATTGGAAACATCATTCTATTGAGATATTCATTGGAAACATCATTCTATTGAGATATTCATTGGAAACATCATTCTATTGAGATATTCATTGGAAACATCATTCTATTGAGATATTCATTGGAAACATCATTCTATTGAGATATTCATTGGAAACATCATTCTATTGAGATATTCATTGAAATCGTCGCTTTCTTCGTTCTCATTTTACAAATTCTAAAGTCTATTTTGGACTAAGTCAAATATTGTACTATTTCGCTTCACCAAATTACCTCTAAACAAAGAACCCAAATCAAAGGTCAACTTCTCTTTATGTAAAATGTGCAAATTAATCACAATTCTGAAATCACATGAAGGGTGATCTTTTCGAAATATCAAATGAATATTAAGCAAAGGCTAGATATTGTGAGTATAGGTCAGTGACGGGTTATTAAGCAATAGTTAGATATAGTGAGTATATGTCAGAGCTAAGTTATTAAGCAAAGGCTAGATATTGTGAGTATAGGCCAGTGACGGGTTATTAAGCAAAGGCTAGATATTGTGAGTATAGGTCAGTGACGGGTTATTAAGCAAATGCTACATATTGTGAGTATAGGTCAGTGACGGGTTATTAAGCAAAGGCTAGATATTGTGAGTATAGGTCATAGACCCGTTATTAAGCAAAGACTAGATCTTGTGAGTATAGGCTAGGGACATGTTATTAAGCAAAGGCTAGATATTGTGAGTATAGGCCAGTGACATGTTATTAAGCAAAGGCTAGATATTGTGAGTATAGGTCAGTGACAGGTTATTAAGCAAATGCTAGATATTGTGAGTATAGGCCAGTGACAGGTTATTAAGCAAAGGCTAGATATTGTGAGTATAGGCTAGTGACATGTTATTAAGCAAAGACTAGATATTGTGAGTATAGGCCAGTGACGGGTTATTAAGTAATAGTTAGATATAGTGAGTATATGTCAGAGTTAAGTTATTAAGCAAAGGCTAGATATTGTGAATATAGATTAGAGTTAGTTTTTTATGGCTCATCCATGATTGGAAAAGTATAAACTATTTTTGCATATGTTATTCTTTAAATGAACCCTTATGTCAAAGAGCATAGAGTTGGTGCATAATTGCTGTTAGGCATCAAAAGGGTGATTGGATGAACATGTTGTTATTATTACTGGATACCAACATGAAGTTCACAATGTTTCATTTTCTCAAGGCAATTAAGTAAATGACAATATGATGAGCATGAAACGATGTGCTTATCTAATAGTATACACAATTAGTTTGAGCATTGCACTAATTAAAGGTGTGCATAAATGGCCAATTAAAACGCCATCCTATTTTTTCCTCGTAATGAAAAATAATTGGAAGATAATTGGTGGATGAGAACTTATCGTTTTACAACAACATGCATGTAATAATAGCTCTTCACTACTGTTATCACGGTAAAAGCAATTCTTACACCCAAGCTACCGTACATACCATTACAAATTATTTATTGCCATATCGAGCAGGAAAAATCCAGAATTAAATTCCAAATTTAAGTTCACAGATTAAACATCAAAATAAAATTTTAAAAAAAACTCTTAAATAGCATTGAACTCTTTGAAAATTGTATGAGTGACTATCATTTGGCAATAGTCTATTCTGACCAAAATTTAAAGAGAAGCAGATGGAACCCAAAAACATTATTTGGCAAATTCAAATACATTAAAATCCTGTTGATGAAGCGGCTTTAAATGCGACCCTATTAGTTTATAAACATTGGCACTCAATATTTACTTTTTAAATGAAAAATCAGTATATTATGAAAAGACCACTGATCGAAAGATGTTTATTGAGACTACGCCGGATTCGTGAGGATATTTCCGATCATACGGGTAATTTTCTATTAAAGAAACAACGATTAAGCAAAAATGACGAAGGCATGAACCTATTTTTCATTCGTAACGTCTCGGTTAATCCTAGAGTAAATCCAGAAACTATCGATATGTTACGTAAATATTAGGGTTTCATTATTGGGGAGATATTTTCTGCTAAAGAGATATGTCAATTTTATGTATAGTACCTCGCAGATATACATTTGAGAAATATTTATTTCTCACACATGAAACAACCAAGGTTGTTCCGAATGAGTCGAAGGATAAAGGTTAAATACAAAATGAGATACATTTTCCATTGAGACGGTTGAATAAATGCCCTTGATAATGTAATTATAAATCGATCGACTGTTAAATCAATCTAAACACAAACGGTCACGGTTTGATTATAGATCTATATCTTGACTTAGTTGTGCATGCTGAAATGACACTCATAAGCGAGAGAGAGAGACAGAGAGACAGATACATACATACATACATACATACATACATACATACATACATACAGACAGACAGACAGACAGACAGACAGACAGACAGACAGAGATGAAAGGTAAAATGCATTAAACTCTTAAGTGACATGAGCAGTTATGATTGCTTGTGACATTTTGTAGTTAAGCACACATTTATGGACAATGATGCGTTAAGCGCAAGTGACATATTTGATAATTGTTTTCAAAATAAAACTCTCATTTACAATATTCTATTTAATGTATGTGTTTGTTGTAATATTTATTCCTTGAAACAATTCTTTTAAAAATTTAGTGTAAAGAAACTGTGAACATAACAGAACACAATTATATCTATTTGATGTATGCAGATAACACACGGTCAGTATAAAACATAATTGATATTCAATGTACTGCTGCATAAAGGGATGCATAATGGAGATTAAATACGTGTGTGCACATAAATCCTCAGAGAGAGAGAGAGAGAGAGAGAGAGAGAGAGAGAGAGAGAGAGAGAGAGAGAGATGTTAAGTTGAAATATACTTTAATTAAATGGAAACCATAGTTTTATCTCTTCCTCACGCGCGCGCGCACACACACACACACACACACACACGTTGGAATGCGTTTTACACATATTACCCTGTCATTTTAGAAATTTAGAGTTGCTAAATCTTAAATTTTGAGTAATTTAATTAGTTTGTACATTATTGTTTCTATCGATATAGGATTTTCCAAGTTAGAGGTATAGAGGACAGATTAAGCCAAATTGTGATTCATCTACAGTCTCATTATTTACACAAAGTTCCTTTCATGTCGCTCTTTATTTCTACATGTCGACCACTCTCGACATTGAATCGGTGTCATGAAAGCCTTAATTCACTTAAACCCTTTCTGTGGCTGATATTTACAGTTATTTTAAGACGAAAATAGTTTATAATATACCTTTTGTATCTTTATACATGTATACAACATACCTTTTGTATCTTTATACATGTATACAACATACCTTTTGTATCTTTATACATGTATACAACATACCTTTTGTATCTTTATACATGTATACAACATACCTTTTGTAACTCTATAACTGTAGAATACCAGTCAGAACGAAATATGTCTTGCAGTCTTTGGCTAAAAAGCGATAGAAAGGAAGATATCTGAATTAAATTTGGGTAATGCCAGACTTCTTCAAATCCTGAGCTCAGCAGAATACTTTTCACATTAAAAAACAAGGTAAAATTTATCAAAATTGTATATAACGTATAGCAGGCCTATCTTGGAATATGCCAATGTAGTCTGGAACGGATTCTCATCGATCGATTCATAAAAATTGGAATTACTACAGCTCGAAGGGGCAAGAATAGTTACAGGGCAATCTCTCTATTTTGAAACAGGGTTTGAAAGTTTGCTGTCTAGACAAAAAGACAAAAATTAATAACACTCCAAAACATTCATAGTAACCAAATTCCAGACTATAGCTTTGGATTACTCACTCCTCCTGTGTCAGAACAAACAAATTAGAACCTTAGATGGCTGATTATTATGGTAATTTGCAGTTTCAGGCTAAATTCTACCAAATAATATTTTGTACCTTCACGGTATCTTTGTGGAGTAATTTCAAACTGTAGACACAGTGTAGTATGTCTGACAATGCATGGAAAAAAGTGTTTATGTCCAAATATCCTGTCTCGCAAAATGACAAGTTTTATTAATCGAACACACTATATTGTCAATACTAGATCATACGACACATTGTAATTTCATTAAAAGTTGATCTTTACTGTGTTCAACTCGCTGACATTCCATTTTTTCATGCGATGCGATCGAACCACTTTTTCATGTTCTGTCCCAAGTACAATAGACAACGAGCTGAGCTGACGAGAAATTTACTTTCAATGCCATATGCAAATGTAGATTAGATTTACTGCTTTTGGGGAAAATATAGCATTTTGCATCGAGTATGCAAATATAAAACCGCTACTGGACCGATTTCAATAACTAACTCAAATCGTCTTTACTGTTATTCTGCCTCAACCACCCACCCACCCCCTCTCTCTCTCTCTCTCTCTCTCTCTCTCTCTCTCTCTCTCTCTCTCTCTCTCTCTCTCTCTTGCAATAGGTAAGCATTCATTTGTATATTTTTGGAGAACATAATTATTTGCGTTTAGCAATTTAATTAAGTACTTCATGATACGCACATATTTATTTGAACAAAGTGGATAACGGACCAACATTCTAAAATACAAACATTGCTTTGACACATTTTCCAGCATTCATCTCTGTAGCACCTCTAATCCAGCCTTGATGGTAATATTACAACTCTGTGGTCTTAAAATAAGTAATAGAAAAGGGTTTGGCGCAACAAGCTTTGTACAAGTCAACAAATAATTTATTTCCCTTGACTACAAAGTGGAAATGTAATTTTTTAAAAACAAAACTTACGATATTTCCAAATTAATTCCCAAATAATCATAGAATTACATACAATACTATTAATAATTATTAAAATTCTGAATAAACTGTAATGGAAATCCAACGTTGGAAGTGTTGATGTGCTTGTGGTGGCCTGTGTAGTGGTGATGTGCCAACAGTCTTTTGTTGAATCACAATATTTCAAAAATAATACAATCCAGGAATATATCCTTTTTTAAAAGTTCACTATATTTTCGAATCTCTAGTTCCAAGAATGTTATTTTTAAAAGAACACTTTGTATTTTCAAATTTCCATCGCAAATGATATTCGGGACAACAATAATATAAATTTAAAGAATTTAATCATTTCCGTGACCTGATGCCACAATTACCATTTTCCATTAAAAAAGACTACTAACTGACGAAAAATAACGATCTAGAAGCTTAATAGTGTTTACAAATTAAAATCTTAGTTATAACTATAAGGTCTGTTACTAAATTTATAATATAGAATTTGAAATATATCTGGTACGTCATGCATTTTTATAGAGGGATTAAAACAAGCTAGGCCCAGAGCCAGCTAAACATGTTTACTTTTATTATTAATGATCCTAATATTAAACATACATAATATTTTAGCTATAGATACTTTGTTACACACTTAAAAATATCAATGATGCGGATCAAGTAGAAAATGAACTTGATTTTGACTAAGGTTATTTTCAGTAGACAATGCTGCATTATCTGTAGCATGACCTGAAATAGAAAGAAAAAAAAACTAACAAACAATGCAAATCAAATATATACATAAAACCTCCCTTAAAAAAAGAAAAAGAAAGATGTATACAATAAAGCTTTCTTTTGTAATATTAGTCAAATATACGTGATAAAAAAGCTACGATTCATACAATCTTATGAATGACACGAAGCATGCATCAATATATATATATATATATATATATATATATATATATATATATATATATATATATATATATATATATATATATATATATATATATATATATATATATATATATTTGGGACAAATTTATTAAAGTGATTTGTTTCTGTTTATTTATTTTATATATTCCATGCCAGTAACGTAACCAATCTGTTTTTCTCTTCGCTCGCCTATTCTGAATGCGTCTCTTAAATAACCTGTTCTGTCTGGCTATAATTTTCAACTTAGTAATGGTTCTCGTTATGTACTTTGTGTACACTGCTTTGTCTGTGGTGGTGTTGGCATCCTCTCCGTTGTTGCCTTTGATTATACTCAGTTCACTCGTTTGGACTGTCGTTTAAAAAGAGTTGGTCACAATAATTCGTCAAAAAATCATTTATGGCATACATAATACGAGTGCGCTGAGCATAATCGAGTATAGAAGTGTAGTAGTATGATTCACTGGAACAATAGGCGATTCTGTTAAGATTATAGCAGCAAAGCAGCATGATACAATAGAACAATAGACTATCCTGTTATGAGTATAAACACATAGTAGCATGAAACAATAAAAAAATAGACAATCATATTATGAGTATAACAGCATAGCAGTATGATTCAATAGAACAATAGGCAATCCTGTTATGAGTATAAACACATAGTAGCATGAAACAATAAAAAAATAGACAATCATATTATGAGTATAATAGCATAGCAGTATGATTCAATAGAGCAATAGGAAATCCTGTAATGAGTATAACAGTATAGCAGTATGATTCAATAGAACAACAAGCGATACTGTTCCGATCTGTTTCTATCATATTAAAAGCATACCAGACCTTGGGATAAGGCAGAATCACGGAGTGCAATATTTGCACTGCATACTTCCAAAGACTAAAAATAGGTCAACTTTAGTTTGTTCAATTCTTGTTACCAAATATTTATCTCTGGTTATGTCTGGCAGTGAAGATGAAGTTATCCATGTGACTTATTCATGAATGTTATTGAATATCAAGGAATTTATACGACATATTTATGAACCCAATCGAATATCAAGGCATCATTGTGGACTGTTTATGAACATAATTTAAAATCATAGTATTTATATGGCATAAGTATGAGTAGAATTGAATATCAAGGTATCCATGTGAAATAACTATGAGCAGAATTGAATATACAGGTATCCATATGACATACGTATGAATAGAATTGAATATCAAGCTATCCATATGACATAAGTATAAGTATAATTGAATATCAAGTTATCCATGTGAAATAACTATGAGCAGAATTGAATAGCAAGGTATCCATATGACATAAGTATGAATAGAATTGAATATCAAGTTATCCATATGACATAAGTATGAGTAGAATTGAATATCAAGTTATCCATATGACATAATTATGAGCAGAATTGAATATCAAGTTATCCATATGACGTAAGTATCAGTAAAATTGAATATCAAATTATCCATGTGACATACGTATGAGTAGAATTGAATATCAAGTTATCCATATGACATAAGTATGAATAGAATTGAATATCAAGTTATCGATATGACATAAGTATGAATATAATTGAATATCAAGTTATCCATATGACGTAAGTATGAGTAGAATTGAATAGCAAGGTATCCATATGACCTATTTCATTAAGAGTGAAAGTTAATACCAAATAATACAAGTGACTAGTTTTGACTTGATGGTGATTACGATATAAGATTAAATTTTCAATAATTAGTATACATGCACTGTGTAACGAAAACAAACAAAAATCGATTTAATTTTGAAAATTACCACGTGTAATGTTGCATAATTATGTTTCCTACAAAAACCAATGACTAGGACTCAATGTTTCGATCCTATATGTACAAGGCGTGAAAGGCTGTTTGATTAATTCTTTTAGATGTAATGATTGATGTTTAGAAGTCTTATAATTTATGAAGTGACTGCGATTCAATATTCTATAAATCAAAGTCAGTTTTGGGCACAAGAGGTTTATGAAGGAGGAGAGAGACCTTTATGAAGCAAATAAAAATAATAATAATAATAATAATAATAATAATAATAATAATAATAATAATAATAATAATAATAATAATAATAATAGTAATAATAATAATAATAATAATAATAATAATAATAATAATAATAATAATAATAATAGTAATAATAATAATAATAATAATAATAATAATAATAATAATAATAATAATAATAGAGAATGACAGCAAATGGTAAGTCTAGTATATTTCTAACAACCGTATTTACTCGTGTATTAAGCGCATCATGCTGTCAACAGCGTAGACAAAAATTTGCCTCCCGGCAGATGAGGCTCTAAAGTTATTGGTACTACTGGAGCTTTCAGGTCACTAATGTAGACCCTGACATGCTGGGGCTTTGTGATACTCTGACTAACTCTGCTTTTGTTATACATGGACAAAGACGGCTAATAGACGACAGCTAATTAGGCAGAAAAGTCTGTAAGGCTTCTAAATTTATAACACCTTATACCGAAACATCACATCCCTAACTGCAAGATGGTAGCAATAAATCAACGATGAACTGAACGCCGCTGTATAATATAATTTTGTGTGATGAATTTCTGTATATGATTAAACGACGACTTGCTGAGAGGGCTTTAATATTTTTCATCTTAACATTTTTGCATGGAAGAGATGTTTTGGAAAGAGGATAAATTCTGCAAGTATTTGTGACGAAACATATTTTACTCCAGTGTGTTAGCATCATATCATTTATTTTTGAACTGAGGTATATATATATATATATATATATATATATATATATATAGGTTTATACTGATAATGAAACATTCACTACTTGCACTAAGGAGACATTTTGTTGCATATGGATTGTTACTTTCTATGACCAATTAATTGTCTGTATGGGGAAATTTCCACTAGCTTAAACGCAGGCTCCTGGTTACAATTTAAGATAAATCATCTTTGAAAAACGAGATTTTTTAAAACTAACTTGATAATGAAGCATTCACTATCTGTACCAAGGATACAATTTTTGAATATGGATTGTTAGTTTCTTATGATCAATTAATATCCATTATTGGGAAATTTCCACGAGGTTAAATTTTACGCGCACAAATTGCAATCATTTAACTTTGAGAAACGAGAGATTAAATAACCTTTACAATGAAGCATCCACCATCTGCACTAAGGAGACGTGTTCTTGTATCTGGATTGTTAGTATTTTTAATATCCAGTTAAAACCCATTATTGGGAAATTTTCACGCGGTTAATTTTAGGCGAACTGGTCACAAATTACAATAATTAACTTTAAGAAATGAAATAAAATAATCGAACAATGCACAATTGTAATATGTAATTAAATACTCAGATTTGATGAAAATGAATAAATTCGTTAAAAATTTAAAAAATGTCGAATTGATAATTCATCTATAGAAAAATTGATGCAAGGTGTTCCTGTTTTGGAAACTATTCTACGTTTGAAACTTTCACATTTTAGATGGGTTTTCAAAACCTAATTTTTATTGATGGGCACACGGAAATGTGTGTAGTCAGAGGTACAATCTACAGTATTAGCTATGTTGATTTGTGTGTCTGCTGTGCTGTAAAAAAAAAAATCTACCCTGGTCAAATTACATCGCAAAAACAATATCAACATCAAGCATGTATACATATTCTCATCTTTATTAGTTATCCTGCAGAGCTTTGCTGGTTAAAAAGCTGAGTCAAGTGAAGCTGTACGAAATTATTATCCGAACGTGTTATGCCACTGGTCAGATCCCTGACCACGGTATGACCACACATGGTCTGGAGTTTTTTTTTTTATGAGCCTGGAATCATTACAAAAATCTCCAGTCTCCTTCACCAGGAGACGTATGACAGCTCTCCAATTTATTCAACATGGCTCAGTTGGAGTTTGAAACGCATCCCCTATATCATTTTATATTCGTAAACGTCATGCTGGTTTTGACGAGAAAACCAACATAATGTCTTGCTAGCCCATTAAGCATTACATCAGAATCCATGATGCTTACTTTAGATGGGGAAATTTAAACGAAACGAATAATTTTATTAAGTGCTCAGACTAAATATATTTTAAACACAATTTTAATCAGAGGATGGGGATAAAATATGAATTATTATGCAGTTAACGAAATATGACAAATTCACACTAATAAACAAAAGAATATAAGTAAATATACATTTCGCAAAAAAAATGTAATGTGTTTAACATATACCGTTCAACCATGGTAAGAATTATGACTTTCAAAAAAATGTATATTAAAAAAATTGTAAGGCACTTAAAGCTTCTAAAGATTAGCTGATTAGCTGCGTTACGTCGTCCACATGATTATCATCATCATCATCATCTTCATCATCATCATCATCATCATCATCATCATCATCATCATCATCATCATATTTGTATTATTATTATTATTATTATTATTATTATTATTATTATTATTATTATTATTGTTGTTGTTGTTGTTTTTCTTCACTTCTGCTAGAAGTTTATAAGAATTGTAGAATCTCAGAAAAGTATTTCATCTTTATTGATTTCCTGATAACGAAACTGGCAAACAATTTCTGTAAAGAACATCTGGATTAATTTGTCATAATAAATATTATTCATTCAATTTCATCTGTTCGAATAATTTGTAATTTAATTTCAGAACATTATTCAATTAAAAAAAAACAAGGAAAACCAAATTCCGAGCTGGATTTTGCCCAGAACAATATGATACCGCCGATGTTTGGATATTTCACCCGCTGACCATCCATGAATTCGCACATCATTAAAGTTGGTTTATTGGTTTAAAATGAATAATTGCTAAATAAAACAGGGGAGACAGACAGTGAACACGGAAATAAGCTGATTTTCAAGGTACGATAAAAAACGATTGAAATATGAAAAAAGAATATAATATCCACACGTAATGTAATCAGAAATCTGATTTGATCGGCAGGTTCAATGTGTATAATCAAAGTCAGGGAAGATACGAAAGTCATAATAATGCGAGAAAGACATTCTTGTAACAAGTACTGTATGACAAAATTAGAAATCAATGAGCAGGAAATTTTGGAAGTTAAGGGATATAAAACTACACTTCACGTATACGTATTATGCTCGATTGGATGCTGTGCAACAGGTGTACAAGAAAAATATGAGAAATACAAATAAGAGTAAACCAAGGACACAAAACGCTATGTACAAGAAAACGTTACTTAACAATTAACGTAGAGAACAGAGGCAATTTACACTTCCAAACTATCATAGAAAATAGATGCTGCTACATACATATATATGCACTATTCTAGCTTTGTCTTACAATGTGTAGGCTTGTATACATAAAATATATATTGCATAGAATCATTCGGATTCATAATATAAACCAAAATTTAGTTATATATATATATATATATATATATATATATATATATATATATATATATATATATATATATATATATATATATATATATATATATGGGAATAAACCAGGGAGACAAAAAACAGGGATTCTCTCATTGTATGGAATAAATCGGACACATACTATACACAAATGTGCAACAAACATTAAGGTTACATGGTTTGGAACTTAAATATGTATGTACATGTTAATAAATATGTATGTACATGTTAATAAATATGTATGTACATGTTAATAGATATGTATGTACATGTTAATAAATATGTATGTACATGTTAATAAATATGTATGTACATGTTAATAAATATGTATGTACGTGTTAATAAATATGTGCCAATTTCTATATTTTATCATATACAATTTTACACTATGGAATTACATGCTTCACACACACACACACACACACACACACACACACACACACACACACACACACTCTTGCATGTTATCACCATTTCATCTTGTATACGTGTGTTGCTGTCATAGTAATGCTTAACATTTTCCTCCAATTTTTTGTATAAATATTGATTATCATGAACACAAGAGGCATGGGTGTATATGGTAGTTTTAGTTTAAAGGATTTTAAGCGGTCGTATATGGTAATGCTAGAAACAAATAATGCCTAGCTCACATCTGATACTGATAAAGATTCTGATTGGAGTTGGAGTCTGTGTTTGTCACCTCTTGTTTTGATAAACTATTTCCCTGGTGTGTGTAAAACTATCAATTTGTTCTCTGTAAAAGTCAGTCGTCTTGAGCCCTACCTTGGGTGTATATTAAAAATTGTTTGGGAATCTACTTTGTGTTAGATGTTATTGTTTGCAACTTTTGTACCCCGTCACAACGTGTAAATAAAGTATTGTTATTATGCCATGTTAACACCTACATTGTAAGCCAATCTCAGACATAAATTCCAAAAAGAATACAAAAAGTTGAAAACTGGGAACCAAAAATTCCACATTTATATACTACATTGAAGAAATATTTCTTCTTTATTTTTCTTTCGGACTAAACAATGTTAGTCACTTGAAAATCTTTATCTCTGCATATTCTAAGGTAACTATTAGATACTGACTTTGGTTACCATTTTCAATCCAACCTACGGATAGGAGTTATGTCCCTTGCATTAAAAAAATTGATACATACATATACGGTGTAGTCGGTTGGATCAGGGGTCGGCAACCTGAGTAAGAGAGTAACACTATCAAAATCGAGCTTTGTGACTGCCCTTCGCGTGCCACGCAAAATCTCTTGATATGCCACTTTTAGCGCACGTGCAGTAAGTAGTCCGCCCACCCCTGGGTTAGATTAGAAACCTTCCAGAACACCTTTACATTTTATCTACTGAGGAAAAGGGTCAGACAGAAATATGAGAGAAGAAACTTAGTTTCAAATTTATTCAAAATTGTTATCAATTTATTCATTGATATAGTGCAATTATTTCATTTTCGTATAAAATTGGCACGAGTTTAACGATAAGCACACACACACACACACACACACACGCACACACACACATTAACATATACAATATAAAAGTCTTACAAACATATTTCAAAAAGATTATTATATAGTTTACTGATGACCCTCTTCATAGAAAGTATTGATATATCAGAATACATAAAGAATAATAATAGTAATACTAGTATTATAAAGGTACAGAAGAACCTGGCAACTCCCAGCCACCTTCTGACTTGTAAACCACTTTAGTAATAGTAATAACTATCAGTAGGAATGTGTTTGTTTTTTATTTGTTATGGTTTAACGCCATTTTCAGCACAATATAGGCTATACTTGACGGCCAGTATTAATAGTGGAGGAAGAGCCCGGAAAAACCCCTATTAGAAACAAGCTTTCTCACATACCCACATTGGCCGAATCTGAGACTCGAACCCACGCAGACAGAGGTGAGATGGCAGTGATCCGTAACGAACAGCGCTTTAGACCACTCGGCCACTCGGGTCCCATAAGTATGAGTAATAGTAGTAGTTGTGCATGTAGTAGTATTTCTCCCATTTTATATAATGGTATGTCCCACATAAAGACATTCCATATATGAAGAGAGCACTAATTATTTCCATAAAATTCTCATTGCCAAATTTAAAAAACAAATGAAATATTTTTGTCTTCAAACTTACTGAATTAAATCCCTGGTTCGAATAGTCCTATGTGTTTTAAAACACACGATGTTAGACACCTGAATATAATCCTGTGTTTTAATGTAATGAGATTATTTTGTTCATGATTCCCTGAAGTTTCTCACCACTCTTGAAGCTTTATTTCTGTCGCGATTTTGATCAAACTTATTATGATGGCTAATGCCGTGAATACCATTACGATATTCGATGAGATTTGTTATGAGAAAGAGGTATGAACATTAATGAGATTATCATGCATCTGATTGACCTAGCTTGTTACTACTCGATGTGCCGATATTTGGATTAGATTTTGATCACACTGGGTATGTACGCTATATCTAATATGAATTCGACTGAGAGTAAGATCCACGTATATTAATGAAGTGATCTTCAATCTGATTGGCTGAATTTGTCAACACTGGGTATATACGCTTTTATCATCAGGATCTAATATGAATTCGACTGAGTGTAAGATCCACGTATATTAATGAAGTGATCTTCAATCTGATTGGCTGAATATGCAAAATCAGCGATTTTATTCCTGTTCAGATTCTTAAAAAATAAGAATTCGAGAGATTAAATGATATTTAGTATGAGCACGACCACCGCATATGTATTATACAATAATGTGTGTGACATTACCTTTCTACTACTCACGTGACTCATATTTATTTGCCTTATTTCAATAAAAACTGGCAACTAGATTTGCATCCTTAAGATCTTGGAAGAGTTCAATAAGGAGTGAGATCAACACAAATTAATGGAATGTCCTTATCTTGGGGAAAAAAATTATTATCAGATTATTGTAAAGTAAGTAACACTGACTAAGTATGAAAGCGAGTTTGAAGTTTAAATAGTGCTTGCAATACCAAATAAACCCAAGTTCAAACTATTATAGTTTAAGTAGTAAATCTTCATTAAATCTATATAAGATAAGTACTTGAGTAGTTGTTCCACTATATATTATTGAAGGTTGATGTATATAAATATAAGTCGGGAACTGATGTGTATTTATTAAACACTCCGCATGAATATAATTGTACCATTCATTTCGAAAGAAATTTAAGTTTGCTGTTCGGGTTTTTTGATAATCATATTTGACTCGAGCTATATCTCCAAGAAGAAAGCATTTATGGTCAGGCAACTAATAGTTAATATTCAATATAGAGTGTAATGGCAGTGTACCAATCATCAAAGTCGGCAAATCTATCTCTGTCTGACTAAGTTAAGATGCCAAATATAATTCGCTACAATTTTCAGTCATGATGAACATTAACGTAATGTGCCACTATAGAGTTTTTGCAAAAGCCCTCTGGGTTTTACCGGTATATTAATGATTAACTTAATGTGCCACTATATAATTTTTTTTTAAAAAGCCCTCTTGGTTATACATGCGGAGTAATGATTTAGATACCGTGAAAACTGCTTCTTTTTTCATTTCATATAAAGAATACAAAATTGGTTTGATAAGTTGGACTCAAATCAGCGTCGGGCTGGGCTTTTTATTTAAAAAAAAAGGCTCCGTCGTTAGATAAGACGGTCCATCATCGTGGCGAATCATCACGACCCTACCCTCATAATATTACATAAAACCCTTGGCCCATGTTGTCTGCTAGATAGCAAGTTTGGCCAGTCCAACGTTTACCAAATACTTTGATACACAAAACTATCAGATAATCGTCTAATATATGACTCTTTATATGTATTTATCACTCCTGCAGTGTCTTATATTATTAAAAATATATTAATAAAGACGAAAATGCAATCAGACACCGTTTAAGTAGTATTCAAGCTTGTATTCTAGCAGAAAATTAATGATTCAAGTATTGTTAAATAAGGCTCAAAATAAATTTATAAAAATGACCCGTGTCGCATCTGAACGTGGCAATGCACGATGCTTGATCTAAACTATACTTACATATGGATAGTCGAGCTTTTTGTTCCATTAGAAAGGAACAGAAATATATTATTTACCTGCTGAATAGCTTTGAAATTAGAAGATACGTTTTTTTTTACGTTGTCGCTCAACTAAAGTATCATATCAACATTATATGTTATGGTTCCGTGTTTTGTCCACAATGTACCACTCCAAATTTACCTTTATAAGTAGTATTGTAGCCACTAAAAGTGTCACCCAAATATTATTTTTAAAGATACCTTGTTATAATCACAATTTCAAAAGACGTGTCAACCCATACGTGTCTTTTAAGGTTCCGTATTGTATCAACATTCTCACCTTTTTCAGTGGTTATTACTGTGAATCTCATGCCTTTAGGAAACGAACATGTCCATAATCTTAAACTACCTATAAATATGACACTACCTATAAATATGACACTACCTATAAATATGACACTACCTATAAATATGACACTACCTATAAATATGACACTACCTATAAATATGGCACTACCTATAAATATGACACTACCTATAAATATGACACTACCTATAAATATGACACTACCTATAAATATGACACTACCTATAAAATATGACACTACCTATAAATATGACACTAGTAACAAATTGCTAATTAAAAGTCTCTATATGGTCTAAACGTGCATGCTTTCTCAGACGACACACACCATATGCATAAATTTGACCATAGGCGAAAGTTTGACATTATGCATAAATTTGACCATAGGCGAAAGTTTGACCATATGCATAAATTTGACCATTGGAGAAAGTTTGACCATATGCATAAATTTGACCATTGGCGAAAGTTTGACCATATCGAATTCTGTGGGAGTTTAATTGACTGATTCTTCCTAATCCAATCGCGAGGATGAGACTTCTGTTTTTTTCCAAAGGTACAAAGTTTACATTTTGTAGGTTAGATGTCACAGTTCAATGGGCTCAATCTACTGCATATATTTTTTAATACTATTTAACATTCTGACAAAGAGATTGAAATGAAGCGATAGGTCAGAATAATTAGTACTTTGTCATTGAGAAACTGTAATACAGCAAAACGACCAGATCAGTGACTGTTTAGCGGGAACAAAACATTGAAATCTCTGTGTAAACTGGTTATTCAATAATAATCGTCTAATGATAATTGATACGATTTCCAGTTGGTGTTTTCATCAACTTCTAAAATACAAGTTTTAAACAACAGTTTGCAAGAAATATTTTGAGGACAATCTGGCTAAAAATTTCTAGCAAAATAAACCTTGTATGTATGTATGTATGTATGTATGTATGTATGTATGTATGTATGTATGTATGTATGTATGTATGTATGTATGTATGTATGTATGTATGTATGTATGTATGTATGTATGTAGGTAGGTAGGTAGGTAGGTAGGTAGGTAGGTAGGTAGGTAGGTAGGTAGGTAGGTACGTCATTGTCAAATAAGCTTGGCGCCAGTCATAGCCGTAATCTGAGTCATGTTTGATGTGCTTTTTGACAATATTATAGATCATATAAATTTGTTGCAAGTCACAGCGTTAATCTGAGCCAGGTTGGAAATACTTCTTGACAATATCTAATATATGAGTAAACGGATTTAATTATCAGCGTGATATTATGATAGAAAACATTCTGTGCTAAACTGGGACAAAATATTGTTACCTTCTATACACGATTCATTTGTTCGTTGCCACAAACATTCGTGGAAAGAGCGAAATATGTATATATTTATATCGTTTTCTCACCAGTTCGTTTGGTCAAATTTTTGCGACCAGTTATCGTTACGTCTGCGCACTCTTCCGACGTTCACTCTGTCTTGGTGTGCACTATTTTCTCAGGCAGGTCTAATACAAGTTGTTGGTTGTTTCTGACAACCCTTTTGAGTCCATTATCGGCTATACCATAATAGTAGTAAATTGCTGGTATTTACTGGCTATACCATAATAATAGTAAATTGCTGGTATTTACTGGCCGCAGCCACACTGCCATAAACAGATGTATTTCCTTTTCCAAAAACCAAACTACAATTAAACTAATATAACATTTGAACAATCATAACCCTTAAGATACTGCCAAATTTTTATTTTTTAAACCAACACCTACATTTTCATTTGATTTCACAAAACAGCACACAAACAAGGAGCCATAGTTTCATTTTAAACACCTGCCCAAAGGGGTAAAACAAATGTTAAAAGAAACAACTAAATCCTACCACTGACGACATTTATGTGGGACAGTACGCTTCCGAGGTTGCCACAGTCATCTAATTTTTATTTTTCAAATATCAAATCCCTACCACAGTGCATTATGAGACAAATTTAACTTAATAACAATACCAACGAATTATTCTCAAAGGTTATAATTTCTACTACATAAATCATTACCCATAATAACGATTGTTTTGTTTTCTTTGGTGTGTGTGTGTGTGTGTGTGTGTGTGTGTGTGTGTGTGTGTGTCTTCTTTCTTTGGGAAGGGGCGGTTAACGGCATTTCAAACATAATATTGGCTATTGATGCCAATGAAATGGAAACTAAGTATAGAAGGACACGCCGAGGCACACTACCTCTTGAATAATAGTCAGGCGATGTTCCATCATCAACAAAGTACCACGACTTCCTCCTTAACGCCAATAACGCAAACGCCAGTAGTTCATTAATTTAAATACCTGCTTATAACCTCAAATAACATAATATCTTCAACTCTACAGTCAGCAAATAATGTGAAACTATCAGACAATACCAATAAAAATTACGAAACTATCAGACAATACCAATCAAAATTACGAAACTTTCAGACAATACCTATAAAAATTACGAAACTATCAGACAATACCAATCAAAATTTACGAAACTATCAGACAATACCAATCAAAATTTACGAAACTATCAGACAATACCAATCAAAATTACGAAACTATCAGACAATACCAATCAAAATTTACGAAAGTATCAGACAATACCAATCAAAGTTTACGAAACTATCAGACAATACCAATCAAATTTAAGTCCTACCACTATTGAGCACATGGCTGCGAAGCAGTCTTGGGTGAGATTTCGCCCGTCAGTTTGTTCCTGCTTTCACTCTATAAGAACAACTTTACAAAATTTGAAACTTAAAAAGAATGAATAATGGACTTATGATTTGTAAACAACCTTACCCTTTACCAGCAATTTATTTGAACAATAACTTATTTTAACAAAAATAGTCATTACCAACATTATAAACATATCCGTACAAACTGAAAATATACTGCACAGCAAACCAATTTTTGTATGTGCAATTTCAATGAACATATACAGTGTGACACCAAGTACTTTCTGGCAAGGTCAGTTCAAAGTGGGCTATACGGGTAGAAATATCAGAATATGGATTGTGTTACTGGCATCTAGCGGATGCCAGAATGAACAAAATCAATATATCAATCAAAATCTACTTTCAGATACGAAATCGTATGTCTCAATGAAATACCGCCATTTCCGCTGTTCAATTTCAAAATCCAAGAAACATTTATATAGGTTTAGAAAGTTTAGCATATTGTATAATGGCATTACTATTCCTCATTATCATAATGATTGAAATCAAATTATTGTGAAATTAATATCGTATCGATATAACATAATAGTCTTAGCCACATCATTTCAAAAATGCTTGCAACGCAAACATTATTCCGGAGCTGGAACGGTTGAATACTGAAGAAAGATACTTGCTGAAAAATTGAATTCAACTCGTGATGAGAAATAAATATAATGGACGTGTTTCTTTCTAAAAGATAAGAACGGACTAATTGACATGTTTTAAATGCAAGCATTTCAATGCGTTTTCAACTAGATATGTCAAATTTTAGAGATAGGCTAAACTATGCTATTTGATTATGCTATTGGACGATGCTATTGGCGGTAAAGGTATGTTTTTGTTACCAGTTTGCAACAGTATCCGGTCTTGCTTCGTCTAGGTGGTTGAACTTTAAGTAAACAGATCAATTAATATCCAACAAGCAATTTAAAGTTTCCGAAATAAATATAAAATGAAAATAAAGTGAAACAATTAAAAATAACCTAAAGTGTATGAAATCCAAGAATGTAATCTGAGTTTCTGCTATCATAACTATAGCTGTTAAATATATCTGATATTGTTGCACCTTTTTCTTTGAACAGTTGTTTTAACGTTTCAGCTAATGGTAACGTCCCTCCCACTTTGAGATTAAGTACATGCATCCATTATACAAGAGTTTTTCCAATTTATCATTTGTAATTATATGTTACTGGGCTAATATCCCAATGTATGTATTGTATCAGATAGTTATACAGTTCAAGATCTGAGTGCATTTGGAAAAGAAATTTCAGTTATTTTCATAACATTTGCAAAGTCTCTAATTATAGTTTCCCCACCATTGCATTTGTCACCAATTATTGCATTATATTTACTCATCACATTATTTATTTCTGTAAGATTAGATGATTCATTTGTATTAATTACATGCATTTGTATTTCCTCCAGAATTTGTTTGATGCATTTGCTAAACAATGTGCACAGATGAAGTTTTTAAAAGTATAACTGTAGGTTTATCATTTACTAATTTTTCCATTTGTGTCTTTCTTTTGTCCAGCGTTAAGTTATGCTAAAGACAATCTCTCATTTGCGTAGCTATAGATTTAGCTGATAGCATCCTAAATGGACTATCATTTCAAAAATTGGCGTACGATTTTTACTAACATATTGGTAATAAATTGTTCCCTTGTAGTCTTCGAAATGACGGAAAATTAATTTATATTTTGTTCTGTCTATTTTTAAATCGCTGTCGATGAATTAATGATATTAACCCACAGCACCTGCAACATAATATTAAACATTAGAATAACAAACAGAACATAGGGAGAAAAAGCTCGAAACCAAATTAACCGACTCGAAGTTGGAAAAATGCATAGAAAACAAATAAAGAAAACAAGTATTCTTTGTAAAAATGCCAGAGCAGCCGAAATGTCAAACTCATTTGTCAGATAAAATAATACTAGGTTGACATATCTGATAGGCAAATATTTTACAGTTCATTATTTAAACAAATTACAGACACAATTTAAAGATTACATGACGACGAATGGAATTCATGATTTACTGTTTTTCTCATTTAGTACAACATTGACTAGTTCGGCAGTGAGTTTAAGTGTATTATAGCGAACGAATGGTAATGAACAAGTTTTAAGTTCGAGAAACGGACACTAAAACATAATTCTCTATAAATGTGTACCGGATAATTTGGTATCGGTATGTATAAAACACAAAAGTAATCATTTAAATTAGATCTTTTTTTTTTTCAAACAAGCAACACATTAATGAATCAATTATATAGCTAACACCTGTTTATATTTATACTTTTCTGTTGCTTTATTTTATTTTGTGACAGCACTTTATAACTCTTAGGCATATTTTTCATTATGCATCCTGTATCTCAACAGTGAAATAAGTTTTCTTTTGTTCTTCATTAGAAACTACACCTGATATGGGTCTAGATCTTTAATATCCACATTTTCACTCTTTGTAAAATTTTGCCAATATAACACAACTAAATGGACACTAAAAATTGTTTGTGTTGTAGCATATTGGATTTTGTTTAGTCAAAAGTATTCAGAGTATCAATTCAAAAGTGTTCTCCGTGGTATACCAGTGTTATGAACCAGTTTCGCAATGCTAAGAAACCTCGCCGTAAAGCAGAGAGGCATCGGCTTTCCACCAAACTCACTATTCATAAACAAATCTAAGAACCCGCTAAGAAGAACATCACAAACGTAGTCCACTTAGCCAAAGTATCGCACTAGAGTACTAAGATCACGGAGAGTTTCAGTTGCAAAGAGGTCATCGAGATTACTAACAAACTAATGTCAAGGAACAAATGCACACCACTTCCAACTAACTTCCCTACAGTAGACCTTCTGGACCTGTTTGCACATTTCTTCCGTGACAAGATACAAACTATTAGAAATAAGCTGGAGAACACAATTTCAATTGACTCGTCGTCACCATACAGTTGCGATACAGAATGTCAGCGACAACCGTTAGCAGCATTTGAACCTGTCGCTATGGATTTAGTACAGACAATCCTGATGAAGAGTCCACCAAAGTCATGTGAACTTGATCCAATTCCAACTTCACTACTACTTGAGTACTTAGATCCACTATTGCCTTCGCTAACTGATGTTATTAATACCACTCTCTCATCTGGGGAATTCAAATCATTTTTCAAAACTGCCATTGTAAAGCCTCTGCTGAAGAAACAAACACTCGACGATAACGATTTAAAGAACTACTGCCCAGTTTCTAATCTCCCGTTCATATAAAACAAATATTAGAAAAAGTTGTTCTGACCCAACTTGTATCTCATCTTAATTCAAAACAGTCTTTTTAGCAATGTACAGTCTGTATACCGCCTTGCGACAGTACTGAAACTACACTTCTGAAAGTAGTTAATGATATTCTCTCTGATTTGGAATACAGAAAGAATACCGTTTTCACCCAGCTTGATTTGTCTGCAGTATTTGACACAATAGGCCATGACAGAAACGTAGCTGCAGGAGGGGCAGAGGGGGACAGATGTCACCAGGCTCCAGACTATTGTTGGCGCCAAAATGGTCTTTGAAATAGGTTGTATGTGGAATTTTTGCTGCAAATATGCAACTATGCATTAGTTTTTTCTTCTCTTTAATAGCAGTTTGCGTTACATCGGGTGATTTTATTGATGAAAATAATGGGTTTCAGAGTTGAGAGGGGTGGGGCGTAAAAACGAATCTTGTCCCCGGGCTCCAAACACTCTGGCTACGCCTCTGGACCATGATATATTAATTCACCGTCTCCAGCATTTATTTTGCATTCACAATACAGACTTACTGCATTTCAAGTCCTACTTAGTAAACATGAAACAAATTGTATCTGCAAATGAAATATACTCCAGCCGAGTTGATCTATATTGTGGTATTCCAACAGGGGTCTGTTCATTATATACACTCAGCCGCTCTCAAGTGTCATATATCATCATATTCCAGTGTCTCGCCAATTGTACGCTCATGACACCCAAATATATAAATCTAGCCACTCAAATGAAGTTGATGCTACCATCCAAGGAGTAGAGAGGTGCATTTATGATGTGACGTCATTGATGATATGTAACAAGCTGCAGATGAATGATGATAAAACTGAGGCTATTCTGATAACAACATAAAGACTTTCTCATTCACATCCTTGATATCGAACAATAAATATCAGCAACACCAACATTAAAGTCACACAGTCAGTACGAAACCTAAGTGTTACCCATAATCAAACACAAAATATGTTCTCTGTGCTACGTTTCAAACGGACTCCAGTTAAACATACCTATCTGGCCTCATCCATGTGTACACACCAGCAAGATACTTATGCCACTCTTCTGACAATCGTATACTCATAATTAACAAAATGAAAACGAAGTCACATGGACAACGTTCTTTTGCATACCAGGGCCCAGAAACGTGGAATGAATTGCCCATTGAAATTAGACACAAAGATACAGTAATCCCTTTCAAGAGTGCTTGTACAGCTCACCTTTGTCGACTGCAATCACAAACTTAAAGACCTAATAATGTTTCCTACCTTAAATATTTTCAGCATGTTTTATGTTTTCTCATTTTTTGATGGGGTTTTTTGTGTGTTTGTTTGTAGTCATATTATTATAGATGTTGTAAAGTGCTTAGAACTTCTAAAGATTAGGCGCTATACAATGTCATTATTATTATTATTATTATTATTATTATTATTATTATTATTATTATTATTATTGCATTTAGAAGACTAACTTTCATCAGGTATCTCTTTTGTAATTTAGATTGATGTAATACATTTGATTTATGTTCCTGTTGAAATGTTTTCTATTTTATACTTCCAAGTTGTTAATGATTTTTCTTATTCTCCTTTTAATAGATTGAAAACCAACATACCTGATATAAAAATATGTGAACAAATAACAAACAGTTAAAAAGCTATTCAAAAAAAAATAAAATCCATTTTCTGAAATGTGGTAGTATTTCACAGTAATGAATAGCAAGTTAGACACACATCATAATTGATGCTGTTACCAAGCAACATTAAATCCAAATCTTACGGATGCTTACAACATACGCATAATCGAAATGGGTAAAATGCCCATACGTTTATCAGCCAGGAAGGATAATAAAAAAGTCAAAAAGTTCTTTTTTTTCCAAATTCAGCGTATTTTAGAAGGTATGATTTAACAGTAATAGAGATGCAACGAGAGCAAACAAATACATCAGTAAAAAGAGGAAAGACGAGTTCAGTAGACGTGAGAATGATAATAATAACTCGATGTTAGAATCTAAACCCAATAAAGAAAAGAATATAATTACTTAACTGAAACGCCTGGTAAATCCTACTAGCTCTGTTCGCGTGTTATACTATCCCTAAGTAAAAGATGTTATACATAAAACTGGGAGAGAAAACACCAAGTCATCCAAGTACCCAATATTACCACCTACTGACAACGAAACTAATTTCCGATTGCAAAATATCTACGTAATTAAAAATAAGTTGATAACATAAATCGAACATTAGATAGGTATTAGTAGAAAGTATATAATAAAATGTTCGTTATTTTATTTGGGGTGTCTTGTATTTCGCTTTACTTGGCAAAGGTTAGAAAAGCAACAGCTTTAGAAGAGATGGTCATAACAGCTGCCAGTGAGTGTAGTCATCGCAGGAATAGCAGCAGGTTTCAATATCACATTTAGTGGTTTCTGCTATAAGTTAAACAACATTGACGATATGGTAAGACAGCAAGGAAATTCTCAAACAAGTCACTAGCAATTTAATTTGACAGTTTTCAAGTATTAAAGATGAAACTATATTTCACAAATGCAAAGTTGAGAAAATTAATACTACAAATTTAGGCAAACTATCTTGCGAAAACATTTCTGCAAAAAGATTTAAAAGACAAAGGGTTTTAGGAATATCTTACAGCAAACTGGAAATGTATTATAATTAATAGAAGTAACAAGGGGTGAAACAAAAAGCGACAATATAAACGAAAAATCAGTGTGTCTTTGTTGTTTAATTTCCATTATGTAAGCACGAAAAGTATTTTCACGAAAGAAAGACAATGATAACGAGGAAAATGTATTTTGAAATTCAGTTGATAGCGAAGAATGTAAATAATTTTTTTTATACGCAGAGTTGACTTAGAAGATTTGATAATCGCAAACAATCATGCGATTAAGGTAGCAGACACTATATATGGCAGCATCATTATTTATGACTGGAGGAGCTGTTGTTTAAAAGCTTTAGCATTTTAATGAGGCAAAATCAATTTTATGTTTTAACAATTTAATCCAATTTTTTTTTTAATGCTAACATTTTGAACAAGTAATTTTTGGTTTTAATTATTTTATCAAGTTAGTGCAAATGGTGGAATAATAAAATAGGAGTGAATCATGATATAATTGGAGAGAAAAACGCCAATGAATTAAACGAAGACTTGATAAAAGCATACAAGAATGGCAGGAAACAGCACGGACACTAAATTAACTATTGAAAACGTGGAAGAAAGACGTTGTTTGGTTATTCCCAGCTTCAGTAATTTTAGGAAGCTTTTTCTCTTCTATAATCCGGATGTTGCTTTATAAAATTCCAGGAAAACATATATTGATGAATTTGCCACTTTTTTATAAGCAGATAATTTATGTGCATGTTTCAAAATCGTTCATCAGTGATTAAACATAATAGTGTGTTGGATTTTTTTAAATTAGCTATGTAAACAGATACTGAAATTGTATGGAAAACATATATATCTCACGAAAAGCAAATCCTTAATATACCGCATTATTGTATTACACGTTCACCAGGTAGTACAAAACCGGAACAAATATCTAGGCTGGGACCAAATGTCCGAACTGTACCTGTTAGCATTTTGTATTTCATTCGATATAAATGTTAACGTAAATGCTGATAATGCAGTTGTAAATAGCTTGGGAAGAATGCCTATTAGAGACATTCCAGTGTGTTACGGTAGTGATGACATTTTTAATCTGTATGATTACAATATTTTCATGGAGTTTAAATATATATTGCCACATGGATCTGTGAGAACTAACAGAGGAAGGAATACATGATGAAAAACACTGAAAGTTAAGACTAACGAGCGACTAATGCACAAAGTGGATATAAAAATATTAAATTCATTGCTATAGCAAACAATTTAGAATACCACATGGTTTCCAGATGCCAACAAATCATTGTTCAATATTTCCTTCTGTTCTCTGCAAGATTATAGAATACGAATTATGCTAGAGAAAACACCTGAAATGATAGAATGTGGTAAACAGGATTTTTCAATACAATTTTAATTGTATTTCAGTACAGTACAAGTAATTGTGATGTGATCATCAAATCTGCAATCGAACAATACAAGAATGGAAATGTTTTCTTTTATTTATGTGGCAGATAGTACAACCTTAACAAATGTCCTACTCGTTATACAAGACAGGGGAAAAGAAACTGGCAGGTATTTCATTTCAATAATAATAATAATAAAATTGATATATGTGTGGAATGATTTCAAAATTTATTTTATTCGCAGGGACATAAATTAAACTGCAATTTCGGAAAGAATAAAAAAGAAATCTTAGGCGAGGAATAACAACACACTGAAGTCAGTGTTGATGACCTTCATTTTGTTTGTTTTGAAGAATAAAAAAAGAAATCTTAGACGAGGAATAACAACACACTGAAATCAGTGTTGATGACCTTCATTTTTTTTTTTTTTTTTTTTTTTTTTTAGGGTTTAACGCCATTTTTCAGCACACGATAGGCTATACATGGCGGCCAGTATTACTGGTGGAGGAAGAGCCCGGGAAACCCCCCGGAAAGAACCACTGACCCACGAGAAGCTACTGGCAAGCTTTCGCACATAACTAAATTAGCCGAATCTTAGAGGTGAGACGGCAGTGATCCGTAACGGAAAGCGCATTATACCACATGGTCACTCGGGGCCCCAAATGATGACCTTCATACGGACAACCATAGTTAAATGGGTAAACTTCTACATGGGATAATACATTACATATAACAGACATTAACTGAAGTTCTAAACGCAAGACACTTATCTAATAAAGCAGAAAACCCGTAAATACTCACAAAAGGTTGTTTTAATTTTATCTACAATGCCGAGGTAAACATTCCGAATAACTAAATGAAATTTCAACATTATTAGTAAAGAAAAATTCTCAAACATGGACGGCAAAGATTGCTTAAGTGATAACGAATGGCTTTCATGTATGATTTCTGTAAAGTTTTCCAAATTATCATAACAATAGTGCAGCCGAGCAAGAATATCGTGGTAATTCTAGTTTTTAAATTAAACAAAACGAGAAAAATAAATATAAATAATCAGCAATAAGTTCACTTTCAAAAAGAAATTCGACTAAAACTAATCAATTTCATGTGAGATAATTGAGTATATTGAGTATAGATTCTATTGAGAGAATAATATCAAGAATTAGACTTCGACTATATTTTCTTTTTACATTTTAAACAACATCACTTTAAGGACAATATGTTTCCTGTGTTTAAGGTAGGTACGTTTATAAAACTATCTGTGTAGTAGGCGATTCAGGTTTTAGTTTATTAAATTTGTTTATGGATGAACTAACAAAGTTGCTTCATCTATTTAAAAACAGATGATAAAGTGAAGAATGTGGGCGACTATACTGAGTCACAAATGAAACTTTCAAAGAAGCAAACGAATTATCATGTTATGTGTGATGTCCACAACAAACCTGAGTAATGCAGTATTGAAAATACCATTCTGATCTTTTAATATGTTATATAGGAGGTGTGTTCGGAACTTTTCGCAAGTGGATACGTTTAATGAGTTATATAGGAGGTATGTTCGGAACTTTTCGCAAGTGGAATTCGTTTAATGAGTTATATAGGAGGTGTGTTCGGAACTTTTCGCAAGTGGGATTCGTTTAATGAGTTATATAATATGTGTGTTCGGAACTTTTCGCAAGTGGAATTCGTTTAATGAGTTATATAAGAGGTGTGTTCGGAACTTTTCGCAAGTGGATACGTTTAATGAGTTATATAAGAGGTATGTTCGGAACTTTTCGCAAGTGGATACGTTTAATGAGTTATATAGGAGGTATGTTCGGAACTTTTCGCAAGTGGGATTCGTTTAATGAGTTATATAGGAGGTATGTTCGGAACTTTTCGCAAGTGGATACGTTTAATGAGTTATATAGGAGGTATGTTCGGAACTTTTTGCAAGTGGGATTCGTTTAATGAGTTATATAATATGTGTGTTCGGAACTTTTCGCAAGTGGAATTCGTTTAATGAGTTATATAAGAGGTGTGTTCGGAACTTTTCGCAAGTGGAATTCGTTTAATGAGTTATATAAGAGGTGTGTTCGGAACTTTTCGCAAGTGGAATTCGTTTAATGAGTTATATAAGAGGTGTGTTCGGAACTTTTCGCAAGTGGAAGTCGTTTAATGAGTTATATAGGAGGTATGTTCGGAACTTTTCGCAAGTGGAATTCGTTTAATGATTTATATAAGAGGTGTGTTCGGAACTTTTCGCAAGTGGAATTCGTTTAATGAGTTATATAGGAGGTGTGCTCGGAACGTTTCGCAAGTGGTAGTCGTTTAATGAGTTATATAAGAGGTGTGCTCGGAACTTTTCGCAAGTGGATACGTTTAATGAGTTATATAGGAGGTATGTTCGGAACGTTTCGCAAGTGGGATTCGTTTAATGAGTTATATAAGAGGTGTGTTCGGAACTTTTCGCAAGTGGAAGTCGTTTAATGAGTTATATAGGAGGTATGTTCGGAACGTTTCGCAAGTAGGATTCGTTTAATGAGTTATATAAGAGGTGTGCTCGGAACTTTTCGCAAGTGGATACGTTTAATGAGTTATATAGGAGGTATGTTCGGAACGTTTCGCAAGTGGGATTCGTTTAATGAGTTATATAAGAGGTGTGTTCGGAACTTTTCGCAAGTGGAATTCGTTTAATGAGTTATATAAGAGGTGTGTTCGGAACTTTTCGCAAGTGGAAGTCGTTTAATGAGTTATATAGGAGGTATGTTCGGAACTTTTCGCAAGTGGAATTCGTTTAATGATTTATATAAGAGGTGTGTTCGGAACTTTTCGCAAGTGAAATTCGTTTAATGAGTTATATAGGAGGTGTGCTCGGAACGTTTCGCAAGTGGAAGTCGTTTAATGAGTTATATAGGAGGTGTGCTCGGAACTTTTCGCAAGTGGATACGTTTAATGAGTTATATAAGAGGTGTGCTCGGAACGTTTCGCAAGTGGAAGTCGTTTAATGAGTTATATAGGAGGTATGTTCGGAACGTTTCGCAAGTGGGATTCGTTTAATGAGTTATATAAGAGGTGTGCTCGGAACTTTTCGCAAGTGGATACGTTTAATGAGTTATATAGGAGGTATGTTCGGAACGTTTCGCAAGTGGGATTCGTTTAATGAGTTATATAAGAGGTGTGTTCGGAACTTTTCGCAAGTGGAAGTCGTTTAATGAGTTATATAGGAGGTATGTTCGGAACGTTTCGCAAGTGGGATTCGTTTAATGAGTTATATAAGAGGTGTGCTCGGAACTTTTCGCAAGTGGATACGTTTAATGAGTTATATAGGAGGTATGTTCGGAACGTTTCGCAAGTGGGATTCGTTTAATGAGTTATATAAGAGGTGTGTTCGGAACTTTTCGCAAGTGGAAGTCGTTTAATGAGTTATATAGGAGGTATGTTCGGAACTTTTCGCAAGTGGAATTCGTTTAATGATTTATATAAGAGGTGTGTTCGGAACTTTTCGCAAGTGAAATTCGTTTAATGAGTTATATAGGAGGTGTGCTCGGAACGTTTCGCAAGTGGAAGTCGTTTAATGAGTTATATAGGAGGTGTGCTCGGAACTTTTCGCAAGTGGATACGTTTAATGAGTTATATAAGAGGTGTGCTCGGAACGTTTCGCAAGTGGAAGTCGTTTAATGAGTTATATAGGAGGTATGTTCGGAACGTTTCGCAAGTGGGATTCGTTTAATGAGTTATATAAGAGGTGTGCTCGGAACTTTTCGCAAGTGGATACGTTTAATGAGTTATATAGGAGGTATGTTCGGAACGTTTCGCAAGTGGGATTCGTTTAATGAGTTATATAAGAGGTGTGTTCGGAACTTTTCGCAAGTGGAAGTCGTTTAATGAGTTATATAGGAGGTATGTTCGGAACGTTTCGCAAGTGGGATTCGTTTAATGAGTTATATAAGAGGTGTGCTCGGAACTTTTCGCAAGTGGATACGTTTAATGAGTTATATAGGAGGTATGTTCGGAACGTTTCGCAAGTGGGATTCGTTTAATGAGTTATATAAGAGGTGTGTTCGGAACTTTTCGCAAGTGGAAGTCGTTTAATGAGTTATATAGGAGGTATGTTCGGAACTTTTCGCAAGTGGAATTCGTTTAATGATTTATATAAGAGGTGTGTTCGGAACTTTTCGCAAGTGAAATTCGTTTAATGAGTTATATAGGAGGTGTGCTCGGAACGTTTCGCAAGTGGAAGTCGTTTAATGAGTTATATAGGAGGTGTGCTCGGAACTTTTCGCAAGTGGATACGTTTAATGAGTTATATAGGAGGTGTGCTCGGAACGTTTCGCAAGTGGAAGTCGTTTAATGAGTTATATAGGAGGTGTGCTCGGAACTTTTCGCAAGTGGATACGTTTAATGAGTTATATAGGAGGTGTGTTCGGAACTTTTCGCAAGTGGAAGTCGTTGAATGAGTTATATAGGAGGTGTGCTCGGAACTTTTCGCAAGTGGGATTCGTTTAATGAGTTATATAGGAGGTGTGTTCGGAACTTTTCGCAAGTGGGATTCGTTTAATGAGTTATATAGGAGGTGTGTTCGGAACGTTTCGCAAGTGGGATTCGTTTAATGAGTTATATAAGAGGTGTGTTCGGAACTTTTCGCAAGTGGGATTCGTTTAATGAGTTATATAAGAGGTGTGTTCGGAAGTTTTCGCAAGTGGAATTCGTTTAATGAGTTATATAAGAGGTGTGTTCGGAACTTTTCGCAAATGCAATGGTTCAGACTATGACCAGTACTCTCTGTGGTAGTTAAAAATAACATAGAAAAGCATATTGAGAACAAGAGCTCTCGCACATTTATCAGAGACGTAACATTTCACAAGTCAAAGTACTAAATTCGAAGGGAAAAAATACAACTGGGGTTTTTGGTAGAAACGTTAGGACCTCAGAGCCAATAAACCAAGAAGATGAAGAATTCTTAAATTCGATGGCTTAATGGACTGTCAAACATAACTAGTTATATAATGTTTCAGATTTAGACTAGCTATAAACGTCATACAGGTCATATACAAAGAGAATGCATGTGGTGACATGGCATAAACATTTCTTCTTTAGCTGGTAATAAAAATGGCAAAAAATATAGTTATGCATCTCGAATTTCCTCAAAATGTACTTTCTTTGTTAATTGTGCGAAATCCGAATTACATGAGCATTGTCATAAATTCTTAAACTTGATTATACATCGTGAAATTTGACTGTAATTTCGATTACATTTCCAACTGCAATAACATTCTCCTTACTGCACTCGAAATGAAATGAACGTCATATTCCAAAGTGTCTTTTTGATAATTTCAAATGAAAGCGTTTATATTTGTCTGACAATATGATTCCAAACATTCAATGTCAGAATTAAAACACGCATGCAGCGGATTCGAGACCCCTCCCTTCATGCGCAAATCATATGTAATAGTTTCGGATTTGACTTAACTAATAAATCCAGTCCATAACCAGCAGAATTGAGTGGAAACAACGGGGGGAAATACAAAATCCATCCATTTCAGACCAAGTGGAAAAGTTGTTCTAATGCGCATTCATTCACATTATGTCTCTAAATTTCAATTTTATGTAGACCAAACTAACAATCTTTTTGAAAAGGCGACTTGTGTGTCTCACTTGTCTTTTCCGATTTATAAAATTAAGCAAATAAAAATTTCTTATTAAAAATATGACCAGAAAATATATGTAGAACAATGTTATTGTCTTAATACGTTTTGCGTCTATAATTAATTTTACTCCATGATTGGAGGACAGCAAGAATTAGGATAGTGATGTTTGACTAGGAAAGTAACAATTCGCGCAAATTAGGACACCAAATGAAAATACATAGAGAACTCATGCCACGCCTCTTTCTCCCCCAACCGACCCCCATCCGGGTCATTACGGCATATGGTGGTGGCCGATTTTGCCCCTGTTTCCAATTATGATTTTTCCAGTCGGATAAAATCAGGCACTAATTAGGATTTTTTAATCAAGGAGTAAGGATTAAAAACACATGCAAAAGCGTATTGAAAACTATAAAACAATTAAAACAAGTCAATTCAAAAAAGTTGGAAATTAACCTAACGAAAACGTTGATCTATCGACAACTTCACAGTAAACGCTATAATGAGAGTTCTTTACAAAAAAAAGTTTTAAAAAATTCATACTAATTTCACTTTCACCTACAATGATGGCCAGTTATGGGATTAAACAAAATGTGTTTATTTTCATATCTAAAAACATATTTCTGTTACATCGTACTGCAATGAACTAGGATTTATTATTTTATCCATAAATGATATGTCCAGTAAACCCTCTCTATCTCTGTCTCTGTCTGTCCCTGTTTCTCTCTGTCTGTATGTCTCTCTCACCCCGCCCACACCCCCCCCCCCCATCATAACCACACATATGGAGTCGCATCACAATTAATACTTCCAGTTCAGTACCTGAATGTAGTTCTGTTCTATTTTTAGAACATTTGTCCTTTCTCATTGTGGTGGTGACAGAAGATTTATATTGATGCATGTTTGGTAGGGATTTAAAGGTAATTGTTTATTCTTGAGAATATGAGTTCTGAGAGTGGTTTTCTGTGTGTATTTCGGCGACAGTGCACAGTATGTAATTAGGCTTCAGTGATGATCCGGAAGTGAAATCTGTGTTAATCTGTGTTATATGTATACATGCTGCTCTGTTTACAGTGCAGCCTCTCAAAAAACAAAATCATAAACATAGTGACAAGAACTTTACCGTGAAGTCATATTTGGAGGTATTTCAGATTAACATATGATTCGTATTAATTGTCATACAATGGAAAGGTTAGTACTGAGAAATATATGTAGAGAACATATATTAAAATTAATTGTGATGTATGTACACATATACGATGAACCTATGACTTATCGTTTTTTAGACACCCGACATATTGGGTAAGGGAGGTAACCCAATCTAACATGGAATGGGAGCATGTGTCATATGACACACTACTAATTATAATGAAAAGTAGATACGGGTTTGGTGGTGAACATAGTGACAAGAACTTTACCGTGAAGTCATATTTGGAGGTATTTTAGATTAACATATGATTCGTATTAATTGTCATACAATGTTAAAAATATAGACAAAATTCTATTGGTGCAAATTTAATATTTTTACAGACTTGACTTAAGAACACTCCATAATGAAAGAAGCACGTGATTCATTTGGTGCAGAATCAATGACATGTGTTTCATGCACATGTAAATATGACAAATGCCGCGGCTCATAATGTGTTCTTCACACAGAAGCTTGCACGAAGTTGTACATGGTGTAGACATTAAAAGTTGTTTTTTTTTTTTTTTTATGGTTTAACGCCATTTTTCAGCACAATATAGGCTATACATGGCGGCCAGTATTAATGGTGGAGGAAGAAACCGGACAAAGCCCGGAAAGAACCACCGACCCACGAGAAGCTACTGGCAAGCTTTCTCACATAACTACATGTGCCGAATCTTAGACTCGAACACTTAAAAGTTGTAATTTGAGCTGAAGTAACAACTTTATTATATATGTATAAACGAACGATTGACAAATATACAATTTGTTTCGATCTTTGAGGCCTAATAAAAACTTCATAATTTGTTTACAATTCATATATATATATATATATATATATATATATATATATATATATATATATATATATATATATATATATACTAATCTCATAAGCTATTGATTAAATGTTTTTTTTTCTTTCTTCTTTTATCCTTTTTTTTTTGCTTTAGTTGTAGCTAAGTCGTCGAACCTGTAGCATCAACATATCAAGTGATCCTTTATACTTAATTGATATAATTTTGTAACATTTTATAACCAATTTTCAGTCGGCATATATGTTATTTAATAATAATAATAATAATAATAATAATAATAATAATAATAATAATAAGTATAATAATAATAATAATAATAATAATAATAATAATAATAATAATGTCGTTTCCACTCCGAAAATGTTAAACACTAAAATTCTGTTTGATTTTGCCTTACCAAGTTCAGCTGTTAAACATGGCAAGTACCAGAAAATCATTTTTGTTTATTCAGATCAGATGATTAATAAATATTGATTGAATAGACGTGGTTAAATGCGTTGCTAACAAACAGGGTGGGAAATGAACGTTTTTAATTATTCCAAAAGCTGCGTGCTCAAATTTTGCATGAAAATTAGAGGATTTAAAAGAGCTTGATATTTAATGTTAAACTCCCACTGAGAGGCTAAGAGTCTCAGACAGGCTGCCTGCAATAATCACTATTGTATTCATAACATAATCAAATATTTAAATTGCCCAAATGTCCTGCAGCATAGCGCTTGGGCCTGTTTCTATCGAATACGAATTCGGAAATTACTCCAAAACCATCTCCCATGTGCCAGTAAAATAGCGAGCACAATCGTAAAAAAATTTAGAAAACGTTTAAAAGTGAATACATATCAATGAAATGATATGTCAAGCAATTAGTTACACAAAGTCTTGGTTCCAATGAAAAGCAAATCTTGTTCAGGAAATGTTACTAATGTCCAGTAATTAAGGATACAGAAATAGTTTCTGATGCGTCGGACTGCAAATGTCAATATATAATTGGATCTTAAACGAAACTATGGTATGACAAATGCTTGCACAAACCTAATGCAAAGGGAACAGACAAGAAAGATGCTTGCAAGCAGAACTGTCCTTTGGCTGCGATTCATTGAATTACTAAAATCTATACTCTGAGCTCGTTAATATAGCTGGAACACTTTTGGGGAACTGGTTTAATCCACGTTCCTCCGAAACTATACCTAAAAAAAAAATGAAAATGTTTTTCTATGACATCTTAAATGCTGCTTTTAAGTTTTTAACGATATTACATGTACATGCATATCATCCCATTTTCTATTGGGTGGGTGTTATTAAGTATTTACATAACGTGTCTGAAAAAGCAGGCGAAGTTTCCGTTCAAGTGTTACTAACCATGGTGGCTGTTTTTATTTCATGTTCATCACCGTCATATAACCCGATTATGTTGATCCCAATAACCATATGCAGCTGGTTAATCCATACATAGTTTTGCGTGTGAACAATTGTTTCAAAGCGTGATTATACAGATTGGTCAAAAGACTAGTCCTTGTGCTCTACGGTGAAATGAAAGTTGTGTTTTTTTTATCATTTGGTACAAAAGAAACAAATATTAGTGACTTTTCATTTTGTATACATTATTTTTGTGCATAATTTTGAAGGGTCCGTGCCAATTTAATTTATAGCATGGGAAAAAGACAACAGGATACAGTACTCTTATGTGGAAATCAATTCTGGGTGAGAATAACATAGACATGTATTGTATGATTTTGTTGAGTGACGTTCAAAAATTGTGCTGCTGCTGCTGCTGCTGCTAATAATAATAATAATAATAATAATAATAATAATAATAATAATAATATCTGTAATTAATAATAATAGTAATAATAATAAAAATAAAAATACTAATAGTAATAATAATAGTCATAATAATAATGATAATAATATGTTAATAATAATAATAATAATAATATTATTATTATTATTATTATTATTATTATTATTATTTATAACATCAACAATAATGAAGAGCGATAATGGTATTCAATCAACGGTATTTACTCAAAAACTAAGTTTGAAATCGTACCTCTATTGAGGTCACCTGCGTATACAAGCAAATCTGGATTTTCCCATGATTAGCCGCTACTGATAGATTTGATTAAATTTGAAACTCCTCTTCTTCCTTATCTGTTTTGGCATTAAAATATGCACTAAGCTACAGGCACTACTAATTTTATAGACTTTTTTTGGAGAAAAAAATTATGCACATAATTACCTTCATTTAAAGACAACAAGCTCCTGAAATTCTACCATACAGTAAAACCATACCAGAATATTTAAAATCTGTCCACTATTAAATTTTGTGTATTGAGGACAATGTACATATACCATTGCTTTTAAATCATCACTATCGCTTTTTGGACATGTAGATTTCAACCTGGTCCTTCGCAAAATACTTTTGACAAAGTGATTCAATTTCAACCTGGCCCTTTCCACCAGTTTTTTTTTTTAACAAAGATGCTTACATTTCTAATCGGTCCTTTTCGTAATATTTTATTAAAGTTGTTCAGTTTCAGTCTGGTCTTTCCCATAATATATTTCAACAAAGTGATTCAGTTTCAACCTGGTATTTCCCATAATATTTGTCAACAAAGTGATTCAGTTTCAACCTGGCATTTCCCATAATATTTGTCAACAAAGCGATTCGGTTTCATTCTGGTATTTCCCATAATATTTGTCAACAAAGATATTCAGTTTCAACCTGCCCATAATAGTTTTCAACAAAGTGATTCAGTTTCAACCTGGTATTTCCCATAATATTTGTCAACAAAGCGATTCGGTTTCATTCTGGTATTTCCCATAATATTTGTCAACAAAGATTTTCAGTTTCAACCTGCCCATAATAGTTTTCAACAAAGTGATTCAGTTTCAACCTGGTATTTCCCATAATATTTGTCAACAAAGTGATTCAATTTCAACCTGGTATTTCCCATAATATTTGTCAACAAAGTGATTCAATTTCAACCTGGTATTTTCCATAATATTTGTCAACAAAGTGATTCAATTTCAACCTGGTATTTCCCATAATATTTGTCAACAAAGTGATTCAATTTCAACCTGGTATTTCCCATAATATTTGTCAACAAAGTGATTCAATTTCAACCTGGTATTTTCCATAATATTTGTCAACAAAGTGATTCAGTTTCAACCTGGTATTTCCCATAATATTTGTCAACAAAGTGATTCAATTTCAACCTGTTATTTTCCATAATATTTGTCAACAAAATGATTCAGTTTCAACCTGGTATTTCCCATAATATTTGTCAACAAAGTGATTCAATTTCAACCTGGTATTTCCCATAATATTTGTCAACAAAGTGATTCAATTTCAACCTGGTATTTTCCATAATATTTGTCTACAAAGTGATTCAATTTCATCCTGTATTTTGCCAAATAATTTACTATGATAAATATAGGATGCGGATATTTTAAAGCAAGTTGACTTATAATATGAAACGCACAATCATTCATTTTGCTTTTGTAATCTTGACCTTTGATCTGCGATGCACAAATGAATAGTGAGGCGTCTGCTTCCTATATGAAAAGTCCGATATGAATTGGGCTCAGAAATTAAATTTATCAATGTAAAACCAAAGGAAATTAAAAAAAAATACAATGTTGGTTCTAGTGACCACGATTTTTCCCTTCTGGCTTATCATACAGTAAGGTCAAATTTTCAGTTACAGTGGCCCATATATGAGACAAAGCACCAACAAAATCAAGAGGTTTCTTATTCTACCCGTGTGTAAGGAACATATGAGGTTTGAGAAAGAATGACCAACGCAGAATCACGTTATGCTGCGGAACCCACCTTGCCTCTGGAAGGACGGATCATATGTTGTACCTCGCACCGTCAGTCAGGTGGATACAAATGGTCGATTTTTAATATTACAGATGGAATTTCAACAATTCGGTTTCATGTGACATTTAATCAAAATACAACCATCAACCTCCGTGTTGAGATGTCTTAATATTATCACCTAAAAAAAATGGCGCAGAGAATTGTCAACCTTTACTCGACATTTTTTATTTTACTATACGTGTGCGTAAACTGCTCATAATTCGATTATTTCAACGGTCATCGATATTTGAACAGACTAAAACAATCTATCTTTCCTTATCAATCTGACATGGATACGTTTCATAGCTAAGATGGGTTTGACAATTACAACTGATGGATGACAGCTGGAATTTCGGAAGTCCAGCTTACAATAATAAACCTCAAGGAAGCTTCTCCTCAAATCTGACATTGCGTGGACAAAAATTGTTCAACGTTCCATCAATTTGTCAGTTTTCAAAATTACCTTTATAGTCACCCATCGACCATTCAGTATAAACGACATTATAGATTGCATTTTTAAGATCCCCACTGGTCATCGATCATCTCTGAAGGTCAATGCCCTTCCCATTTATGAGACTCATCCTTTCAAATGAAAGGCGTTAATGGCGGTTCGTATTGTGCCAACAGATCATGTTTGTTTTACTGATTACTCTTTACACACTGCACAGATCTGCCGGAACATAATGAGTTGACAAATCTGGTACTGTGCAGTATGCAGATGGATGCGTCTTATAAGTGAGAATATATGGTAGGTTTGTTCACTTGTATTAAGGATAATCGGTGATGACGTGTAAGAGTACGTATTTTTATCTTCTTCAAATTTCACAACTCGACATTACGCATATGTGAAACATTCAAAGGCTGCTGTGCATTTTATCGCATTAGGCTGTTAAAAAAAATGAAAACTTTCCAATAAGGAGAATTACATCATAATGAACTGCAAATTAAACCCTGGCTTAACTTCTGGAAATAAGTTCACAGAGAGTATTAAAGAAACCGAGAGTATTTTAGCCGCTTAAAGAATCACGTTTTTTTTTCTCACTTGATATGTGAATGCAAGAGTGTGTTTGGAAATTAACTTCCCTGCTTTATTACTTTTATTATGATCCTTTTTGGAATCTAATGAAGACAGATAATGTCGCCAATTTACGCCAAACTGTAACTCTGATAATTTGAATAACTTTTTATTCTTATATTGTCGGACTAATTGTCATATGTTACAAGAATCTTTATTCCCATCCAGTCTTTTTTAACATCGATAAGTTTGTAAGCTGTAGTTATTAAATAGTACAACGATGTCGTAATTAAATCATCACTCACCCACCCCTTATTTTCATGCATTACTCTGCCTTTATATGACACGAATCACGTTGACGTAATAATATCTTTTCGAACTGCTTGCTGTACGTGTGTGTATGTGCGTGCGTTTGTCAGAGAGACAGACAGACAGATTGAGAAATGCACTCACCAATATTGGACTGTGCTGCATTATGTCAGACATTTGATATGCCATAACCTTGACCTTCACAAATGTAAAGCAACAAGAGTAGACATTTTTTACCATAATTTTAATAGCCTCGTCATGCATTGGCAGAAATGACTTTATAAAATGAAAAATTAATGTATTATGTACCTTATCATGCATTGACAGAAATGACTTTACAAAATGAATGTATTATGTACCTTATCATGCATTGGCAGAAATGACTTTACAAAATGAATGTATTATGTACCTTATCATGCATTGGCAGAAGGGACTTTACAAAATGAATGTATTATGTACCTTATCATGCATTGGCAGAAATGACTTTACAAAATGAATGTATTATGTACCTTATCATGCATTGGCAGAAATGACTTTACAAAATGAATGTATTATGTACCTTATCATGCATTGGCAGAAATGACTTTACAAAATGAATGTATTATGTACCTTATCATGCATTGACAGAAATAACTTTACAAAATGAATGTATTATGCACTTTATCATGCATTGACAGAAACGACTTTACAAAATGAATGTATTATTTACCTTATCATGCATTGGCAGAAACGACTTTACAAAATGAATGTATTATGTACCTTATCATGCATTGGCAGAAATGACTTTACAAAATGAATGTATTATGTACCTTATCATGCATTGGCAGAAATAACTTTACAAAATGAATGTATTATGTACCTTATCATGCATTGGCAGAAGGGACTTTACAAAATGAATGTATTATGTACCTTATCATGCATTGGCAGAAGGGACTTTACAAAATGAATGTATTATGTACCTTATCATGCATTGGCAGAAATGACTTTACAAAATGAATGTATTATGTACCTTATCATGCATTGGCAGAAATGACTTTACAAAATGAATGTATTATGTACCTTATCATGCATTGACAGAAATGACTTTACAAAATGAATGTATTATGTACCTTATCATGCATTGACAGAAATAACTTTACAAAATGAATGTATTATGTACCTTATCATGCATTGGCAGAAATGACTTTACAAAATTAATGTATTATGTACCTTATCATGCATTGACAGAAACGACTTTATAAAATGAATGTATTATGTACCTTATCATGTATTGGCAGAAATGACTTTACAAAATGAATGTATTATGTACCTTATCATGCATTGGCAGAAGGGACTTTACAAAATGAATGTATTATGTACCTTATCATGCATTGGCAGAAGGGACTTTATAAAATGAATGTATTATGTACCTTATCATGCATTGGCAGAAATGACTTTACAAAATGAATGTATTATGTACCTTATCATGCATTGGCAGAAATGACTTTACAAAATGAATGTATTATGTACCTTATCATGCATTGGCAGAAATGACTTTACAAAATGAATGTATTATGTACCTTATCATGCATTGGCAGAAGGGACTTTACAAAATGAATGTATTATGTACCTTATCATGCATTGGCAGAAATGACTTTACAAAATGAATGTATTATTTACCTTATCATGCATTGGCAGAAATGACTTTACAAAATGAATGTATTATTTACCTTATCATGCATTGGCAGAAATGACTTTATAAAATGAATGTATTATTTACCTTATCATGCATTGACAGAAATAACTTTACAAAATGAATGTATTATGTACCTTATCATGCATTGACAGAAATAACTTTACAAAATGAATGTATTATGTAGCTTATCATGCATTGGCAGAAATGACTTTATAAAATGAATGTATTATGTACCTTATCATGCATTGGCAGAAATGACTTGGCAAAATGAATGTATTATGTACCTTATCATGCATTGACAGAAATGACTTTACAAAATGAATGTATTATTTACCTTATCATGCATTGGCAGAAATGACTTTACAAAATGAAAAATGAATGTAGTATGTACCTTATCATGCATTGGCAGAAACGACTTTACAAAATGAATGTATTATATATCTTATCATGCATTGGCAGAAATGACTTTACAAAATGAATGTATTATTTACCTTATCATGCATTGGCAGAAATGACTTGGCGAAATGAATGTATTATGTACCTTATCATGCATTGGCAGAAACGACTTTACAAAATGAATGTATTATGTACCTTATCATGCATTGGCAGAAACGACTTTACAAAATGAATGTATTATGTACCTTATCATGCATTGGCAGAAATGACTTGGCAAAATGAATGTATTATGTAGCTTATCATGCATTGGCAGAAATGACTTTACAAAATGAATGTATTATGTACCTTATCATGCATTGGCAGAAATGACTTGGCAAAATGAATGTATTATGTACCTTATCATGCACTGGCAGAAACGACTTTACAAAATGAATGTATTATGTACCTTATCATGTATTGGCAGAAATGACTTTATAAAATGAAAAATGAATGTATTATGTATCTTATCATGCATTGGCAGAAATGAATTTACAAAATGAATGTATTATGTACCTTATCATGCATGGGCAGAAATGACTTTACGAAATAAATGTATTATTTACCTTATCATGCATTGGCAGAAATAACTTTACAAAATGAATGTAATATGTAGCTTATCATGCATTGACAGAAATAACTTTACAAAATGAATGTATTATTTATCTTATCATGCATTGGCAGAAACAACTTTACAAAATGAATGTATTATGTACCTTATCATGCATTGGCAGAAACGACTTTACAAAATGAATGTATTATGTACCTTATCATGCATTGGCAGAAACGACTTTACAAAATGAATGTATTATGTACCTTATCATGCATTGGCAGAAATGACTTGGCAAAATGAATGTATTATGTAGCTTATCATGCATTGGCAGAAATGACTTTACAAAATGAATGTATTATGTACCTTATCATGCATTGGCAGAAATGACTTGGCAAAATGAATGTATTATGTACCTTATCATGCACTGGCAGAAACGACTTTACAAAATGAATGTATTATGTACCTTATCATGTATTGGCAGAAATGACTTTATAAAATGAAAAATGAATGTATTATGTATCTTATCATGCATTGGCAGAAATGAATTTACAAAATGAATGTATTATGTACCTTATCATGCATGGGCAGAAATGACTTTACGAAATGAATGTATTATTTACCTTATCATGCATTGGCAGAAATAACTTTACAAAATGAATGTAATATGTAGCTTATCATGCATTGACAGAAATAACTTTACAAAATGAATGTATTATTTATCTTATCATGCATTGGCAGAAACAACTTTACAAAATGAATGTATTATGTACCTTATCATGCATTGGCAGAAATGGCTTTACAAAATGAATGTATTATTTACCTTATCATGCATTGGCAGAAATGACTTTACAAAATGAATGTATTATGTACCTTATCATGCATTGGCAGAAATGACTTTACAAAATGAATGTATTATTTACCTTATCATGCATTGGCAGAAATGACTTTACAAAATGAATGTATTATTTACCTTATCATGCATTGGCAGAAATGACTTGGCAAAATGAATGTATTATGTACCTTATCATGCACTGGCAGAAACGACTTTACAAAATGAATGTATTATGTACCTTATCATGTATTGGCAGAAATGACTTTATAAAATGAAAAATGAATGTATTATGTATCTTATCATGCATTGGCAGAAATGACTTTACGAAATGAATGTATTATTTACCTTATCATGCATTGGCAGAAATGGCTTTACAAAATGAATGTATTATTTACCTTATCATGCATTGGCAGAAATGACTTTACAAAATGAATGTATTATGTACCTTATCATGCATTGGCAGAAATGACTTTACAAAATGAATGTATTATGTACCTTATCATGCATGGGCAGAAATGACTTTACGAAATGAATGTATTATTTACCTTATCATGCATTGGCAGAAATAACTTTACAAAATGAATGTAATATGTAGCTTATCATGCATTGACAGAAATAACTTTACAAAATGAATGTATTATTTATCTTATCATGCATTGGCAGAAACAACTTTACAAAATGAATGTATTATGTACCTTATCATGCATTGGCAGAAATGGCTTTACAAAATGAATGTATTATTTACCTTATCATGCATTGGCAGAAATGACTTTACAAAATGAATGTATTATGTACCTTATCATGCATTGGCAGAAATGACTTTACAAAATGAATGTATTATTTACCTTATCATGCATTGGCAGAAATGACTTTACAAAATGAATGTATTATGTACCTTATCATGCATTGGCAGAAATGACTTTACAAAATGAATGTATTATGTACCTTATCATGCATTGGCAGAAATGACTTTACAAAATGAATGTATTATGTACCTTATCATGCATTGGCAGAAATGAATTTACAAAATGAATGTATTATGTACCTTATCATGCATTGGCAGAAATGACTTTACAAAATGAAAAATGAATGTATTATGTACCTTATCATGCGTTAGCAGAAATGACTTTACAAAATGAAAAATGAATGTATTATGTATCTTATCATGCATTGGGAGAAATGGCTTTACAAAATGAATGTATTATGTACCTTATCATGCATTGGCAGAAATGACTTGGCAAAATGAATGTATTATGTACCTTATCGTGCATTGGCAGAAGGGACTTTACAAAATGAATGTATTATGTACCTTATCATGCATTGGCAGAAATGACTTGGCAAAATGAATGTATTATGTACCTTATCATGCATTGGCAGAAATGACTTTACAAAATGAATGTATTATGTACCTTATCATGCATTGGCAGAAATGACTTTACAAAATGAATGTATTATGTACCTTATCATGCATTGGCAGAAGGGACTTTACAAAATGAATGTATTATGTACCTTATCATGCATTGGCAGAAATGACTTTACAAAATGAATGTATTATTTATCTTATCATGCATTGGCAGAAATGACTTTACAAAATGAATGTATTATGTACCTTATCATGCACTGGCAGAAATGACTTTACAAAATGAATGTATTATGTACCTTATCATGTATTGACAGAAATGACTTTACAAAATGAATGTATTATGTACCTTATCATGCACTGGCAGAAATGACTTTACAAAATGAATGTATTATGTACCTTATCATGCATTGGCAGAAATGACTTTACAAAATGAATGTATTATTTATCTTATCATGCATTGGCAGAAATGACTTTACAAAATGAATGTATTATGTACCTTATCATGCACTGGCAGAAATGACTTTACAAAATGAATGTATTATGTAGCTTATCATGCATTGGCAGAAATGACTTTACAAAATGAATGTATTATGTACCTTATCATGCATTGGCAGAAATGACTTTACAAAATGAAAAATGAATGTATTATGTATCTTATCATGCATTGGCAGAAATGACTTTACAAAATGAATGTATTATGTACCTTATCATGCATTGGCAGAAATGACTTTACAAAATGAATGTATTAAGTACCTTATCATGCATTGGCAGAAGGGACTTTACAAAATGAATGTATTATGTACCTTATCATGCATTGGCAGAAATGACTTTACAAAATGAATGTATTATGTACCTTATCATGCATTGGCAGAAATGACTTGGCAAAATGAATGTATTATTTATCTTATCATGCATTGGCAGAAATGACTTTACAAAATGGATGTATTATGTACCTTATCATGTATTGACAGAAATGACTTGGCAAAATGAATGTATTATTTATCTTATCATGCATTGGCAGAAATGACTTTACAAAATGAATGTATTATGTACCTTATCATGTATTGACAGAAATGACTTTATAAAATGAATGTATTATTTACCTTATCATGCATTGGCAGAAATGACTTTACAAAATGAATGTATTATGTACCTTATCATGCATTGGCAGAAATGACTTGGCAAAATGAATGTATTATTTATCTTATCATGCATTGGCAGAAATGACTTTACAAAATGAATGTATTATTTACCTTATCATGCATTGGCAGAAATGACTTGGCAAAATGAATGTATTATGTACCTTATCATGTATTGGCAGAAATGACTTTACAAAATGAATGTATTATGTACCTTATCATGCATTGGCAGAAAAAAATTTACAAAATGAATGTATTATGTACCTTATCATGTATTGGCAGAAATGACTTTACAAAATGAATGTATTATTTACCTTATCATGCATTGACAGAAATGACTTTACAAAATGAATGTATTATTTATCTTATCATGCATTGACAGAAATGACTTTACAAAATGAATGTATTATTTACCTTATCATGCATTGGCAGAAATGACTTTACAAAATGAATGTATTATGTACCTTATCATGCATTGACGGAAATGACTTTATAAAATGAAAAATGAATGTATTATGTACCTTATCATGCATTGGCAGAAATGGCTTTACAAAATGAATGTATTATTTACCTTATCATGCATTGGCAGAAATGACTTTACAAAATGAAAAATGAATGTATTATGTACCTTATCATGCATTGGCAGAAATGACTTTACAAAATGAAAAATGAATGTATTATGTACCTTATCATGCATTGCCAGAAATGACTTTACAAAATGAATGTATTATGTACCTTATCATGCATTGGCAGAAATGAATTTACAAAATGAATGTATTATGTACCTTATCATGCATTGGCAGAAATGACTTTACAAAATGAAAAATGAATGTATTATGTACCTTATCATGCATTGGCAGAAATGACTTTACAAAATGAAAAATGAATGTATTATGTATCTTATCATGCATTGGCAGAAATGGCTTTACAAAATGAATGTATTATGTACCTTATCATGCATTGGCAGAAATGACTTTAAAAAATGAATGTATTATGCACTTTATCATGCATTGGCAGAAATGACTTGGCAAAATTAATGTATTATGTACCTTATCATGCATTGGCAGAAATGACTTTACAAAATGAATGTATTATGTAGCTTATCATGCATTGACTGAAATGACTTTACAAAATGAATGTATTATGTACCTTATCATGCATTGGCAGAAATGACTTGGCAAAATGAATGTATTATTTATCTTATCATGCATTGGCAGAAATGACTTTACAAAATGAATGTATTATGTACCTTATCATGCACTGGCAGAAATGACTTTACAAAATGAATGTATTATTTACCTTATCATGCATTGGCAGAAATGACTTTATAAAATGAATGTATTATGTACCTTATCATGTATTGGCAGAAATGACTTTACAAAATGAATGTATTATCTACCTTATCATGCACTGGCAGAAATGACTTTACAAAATGAATGTATTATTTAACTTATCATGCATTGGCAGAAATGACTTGGCAAAATGAATGTATTATTTACCTTATCATGCATTGACAGAAATAACTTTACAAAATGAATGTATTATGTACCTTATCATGTATTGGCAGAAATGACTTTACAAAATGAATGTATTATGTACCTTATCATGCATTGTCAGAAATGACTTTACAAAATGAATGTATTATTTACCTTATCATGCATTGGCAGAAATGACATGGCAAAATAAATGTATTATTTACCTTATAATACATAATTATATTCATTGACAGAAATGATTTTACAAAATGAATGTATTATTTACCTTATCATGCATTGGCTGAAATGACTTTACAAAATGAATTTATTATGTACCTTATCATGCATTGTCAGAAATGACTTTACAAAATGAATGTATTATGTACCTTATCATGCATTGACAGAAATGACTTTACAAAATGAATGTATTATTTATCTTATCATGCATTGGCAGAAATGACTTTACAAAATGAATGTATTATGTACCTTATCATGCATTGGCAGAAGGGACTTTACAAAATGAATGTATTATGTACCTTATCATGTATTGGCAGAAATGACTTTATAAAATGAAAAATGAATGTATTATGTACCTTATCATGCATTGGCAGAAGGGACTTTACAAAATGAATGTATTATTTATCTTATCATGCATTGGCAGAAATGACTTTACAAATGAATGTATTATGTACCTTATCATGCATTGGCAGAAATGACTTGGCAAAATGAATGTATTATGTACCTTATCATGTATTGGCAGAAATGACTTTACAAAATGAATGTAATATGTAGCTTATCATGCATTGGCAGAAATGACTTTACAAAATGAATGTATTATTTACCTTATCATGCACTGGCAGAAATGACTTTACAAAATGAATGTATTATGTACCTTATCATGCATTGGCAGAAATGACTTTACAAAATGAATGTATTATGTACCTTATCATGCATTGGCAGAAATGACTTGGAAAAAGGAATGTATTATGTACCTTATCATGTATTGGCAGAAATGACTTTACAAAATGAATGTAATATGTAGCTTATCATGCATTGGCAGAAATGACTTTACAAAATGAATGTATTATTTACCTTATCATGCACTGGCAGAAATGACTTTACAAAATGAATGTATTATGTACCTTATCATGCATTGGCAGAAATGACTTTACAAAATGAAAAATGAATGTAATATGTAGCTTATCATGCATTGGCAGAAATGACTTTACAAAATGAATGTATTATGTACCTTATCATGCATTGGCAGAAATGACTTTACAAAATGAATGTATTATGTAGCTTATCATGCATTGGCAGAAATGACTTTACAAAATGAATGTATTATGTATCTTATCATGCATTGGCAGAAATGACTTTACAAAATGAATGTATTAAGTACCTTATCATGCATTGGCAGAAGGGACTTTACAAAATGAATGTATTATGTACCTTATCATGCATTGGCAGAAATGCCTTGGCAAAATGAATGTATTATGTACCTTATCATGTATTGACAGAAATGACTTTACAAAATGAATGTATTATGTACCTTATCATGCATTGGCAGAAATGACTTGGCAAAATGAATGTATTATATACCTTATCATGCATTGACAGAAATGACTTTACAAAATGAATGTATTATGTACCTTATCATGCATTGGCAGAAATGACTTGGCAAAATGAATGTATTATGTACCTTATCATGCATTGACAGAAATGACTTTACAAAATGAATGTATTATGTACCTTATCATGCATTGGCAGAAATGACTTGGCAAAATGAATGTATTATGTAGCTTATCATGCATTGGCAGAAATGACTTTACAAAATGAATGTATTATGTACCTTATCATGCATTGGCAGAAATGACTTGGCAAAATGAATGTATTATGTAGCTTATCATGCATTGGCAGAAGGGACTTTACAAAATGAATGTATTATGTACCTTATCATGCATTGGCAGAAATGACTTGGCAAAATGAATGTATTATGTACCTTATCATGCATTGGCAGAAATGACTTTACAAAATGAATGTATTATGTACCTTATCATGCATTGGCAGAAATGACTTTACAAAATGAATGTATTATGTACCTTATCATGCATTGGCAGAAATGACTTTACAAAATGAATGTATTATGTACCTTATCATGCATTGGCAGAAATGACTTTACAAAATGAATGTATTATGTACCTTATCATGCATTGGCAGAAATGACTTTACAAAATGAATGTATTATTTACCTTATCATGCATTGACAGAAGGGACTTTACAAAATGAATGTATTATGTACCTTATCATGCATTGGCAGAAATGACTTTACAAAATGAATGTATTATGTACCTTATCATGCATTGGCAGAAATGACTTGGCAAAATGAATGTATTATGTACCTTATCATGCATTGGCAGAAATGACTTTACAAAATGAATGTATTATGTACCTTATCATGCATTGGCAGAAATGACTTTACAAAATGAATGTATTATTTACCTTATCATGCATTGGCAGAAATGACTTTACAAAATGAATGTATTATTTACCTTATCATGCATTGACAGAAATAACTTTACAAAATGAATGTATTATGTATCTTATCATGCATTGGCAGAAATGACTTTACAAAATGAATGTATTATGTACCTTATCATGCATTGGCAGAAATGACTTTACAAAATGAATGTATTATGTATCTTATCATGCATTGGCAGAAATGACTTTACAAAATGAAAAATGAATGTATTATGTACCTTATCATGCGTTGGCAGAAATAACTTGGCAAAATGAATGCCATGACAAGTACTCGTAAGTATTGCTGACATTTCAATGCAATTGAATGTTAAACCAGTGACGTGCATAAATAATCATGCTTTCATTCAAAGTCATTAGATATGGGACCAAATTTTCAATTAGTGATGTGCTTAATTAAGCTTCCAACTTTACGGATAAATATAGAATAACCTTCACACTGAAAGCCATCTTTTGTCAACGATCTGTTTTAGGGTTGGAATCGATACGATACTTGACTTACATCTGTGTCAGTTAAATGAAACAAGCAATGAGAAGAATCATCTATGAAGAATCATAACAGTTAATTACATTAAATTCGTATACGGATTTTGCGAATACATTTATATTCTTTTTGACACTTAATTTACTGAATAGAGCAAGGATTCCATGGTCACGATGGAGACATCATTGTTCGTGGAGTCTTTTAAATTAGTGGATTGGGCAAATTTCCCTTCATCTATGTGGAAACACCGTTGTCCGATGAGTCTTTTAAATTCGTAGCTTGTAGTAATACAAAAAGAGTACGTAAACAGATGGGGTGGGGTTTAAAAAAATACGCATGTGTACAGGGAGGGGGGCAAACTTTGCCAGATTTTTGGGTACGTACTAAATGAATGGCTCCAAAAGACGGCAGGCAAAAGGAGAGATTTTCAAGCTGTTCAATTAAAGCTACGTTTATTACCGTTGTAACTTGATTTCCAATCTATTTTTTATTCTTCATTTCAATATTCGAATTTTTCCTGCTATTCTTTTAGAATGAAATACAAACTGAAGTTTACTGAGAAAATGGGATTTTGTAATTGATATGATATCTACAAAGGCACCGAATCTGTGAAGGGAGAAATACGAAAGATTAACAAAAGCTAATTCTAAATGCTCTTTGTTTGACATAAATCATGAACGTAGAAATTTAGAGATAAACAAGCAAATTTAAAACAGTTGGCAAGACTGATGAATATTATCCTTTACAAAGATGTAAAGAAAGCAAATTACTGAATTAGTTTAGAGACTGATTTCAACATCTCTTTGGAAGAGATTTTGACATGAATCGCAAAATATAATTTCGCAGGAAATGTTACTCAATGCTAGTCGATAATTGCTGAAATTTAGATTAGCCGAACAATAAACATCTAGTGCTTATTTAATTCAAAATACGTATAGCCGCTCTCACGTTATTGTAATTATTTAAATTAGTTCTCTCCGAAAATGGAAACTAAATGCAAGCAACTGCTTCCAATTGCAACACGTCTCGAGCATTAGCGCTTAAAAGTTGTGGGAATAACATGCACACACAAATTAAGAAATTAAAAGCGTCTGCTGCATTTCCTAAACAGAAAAACAATGGTCCTTTAAAGATCCAGTGCTCCCGAGACTCAAACAATTCTGGTGCGGTCTTGCTTTATTTGTGGAATATTGTTATAGCCATCATTAATGGACGTTTTATAACTATTCTAAAGGCAGACAACTCTGTGTGGTTTTACTTTTGGATCTCTTTGTTCTACTCGTACTGTTCGTAATAACAAAATCAAGCTTCTAGGACATGCGCATTCTTAGACAAAATAGCCTGTACAGTGACGAGACTAACTAATCGCCAATCTTGGCAATTAATAGGAAGTATTAACAAATGTAGAACCATGAAGTCTATACTTTAGGTCACGATGACATTTTGCTCTTTGTTTTTCGGACGGTGAGTTCAATCAAATTGCAGAAATATTCCTCTATGACCTCTGGAATAAAGCGTGGTCATCTTTTCACAAATAATTATTGATGCTAATCTTGCAATCTGTGTCTGACCTCTCTGAATATCAACGAGTCTCACCTACAAAACATTAGAAAACCTTCCAATAGGATCAGTCTATGAGATAATAGTAAATTTGCTCTAGAAAGTAACATAAAGTTTATTTTGTTATTGAATACAAAAAGGCATGTTTATTTTGACACATTTAAAAACTGGTGGTATGAAAATTATGAGTTTTACTGCTACAGCACAGTAATGTGACCATTGATAAACTGAGTGAAAGAAAAGTAAAATTTTGTTTTCCTTGAGAAAACAAAATATACACTTGTGTAGTGTACATGTTCGGTGGATCTGCACGATCAGCGCCAATTGCACGAACTTCAAAGGTTACAAGAAAAGATTTACTTTTGGAACTTACCGCACCTTTAGTTGTCTCTATATAGTTCGTGTCCTAAGATGCTGTAAAACACTCCTTTATGCGTACGTATATTTATAAAGGGATACAATAACAAATATCAAGATACGGTTAATGCTAGTATTTCAGAAAGGTCTCCGTTTGCCTTTCCGTTAAACATTTCTTCCAAATAGTAATACTCTGCTATTTCCATAAAGTCATACACAACACACAGAAAAGTATTTACCATCCTAAGACAATTCAATCCAGACTGATATGTCCACATATACTTGAATAATGTATGAACAATAAATGTAAACACAAGTTTAATTTCTTCCTTAGAAAAGGACGGAATTTACCAGCAAACATTACAGAAACAGACTATAATAGAGTGTTAAAAGAAAGCATCCTAAAATATTCTCATAGGAACTGTTTTAACCTAGAAACAAACACAAAATGTTAGCATGCATTTAACAATATCAAAATAAATGTTATCATATTTGAAAGAAATTTCTAACTAGTTTTGATTCTTGGCAATATTCTTTATACTTTATTTACTTTTAGAATTCTAATCTTATTTTAATTTATATTTTTCTTTTTTGGCACCATGTGTATCATTTAATGAACTGTCAATCACTTTACACTGTTTGGACATAACTTGACATTTTAACCGTTTTTTTTAATTAAAAAAAGTTTAGTGTCGACCAAATTGAAATTTTAGCCGTTTTAAAATAATAAAAAAGTCAGTGTCGACCAAAGCAGCGGATAAATGAAGTTTTATATCATGCAAAATCAATCGAAAATAAATTTCTAGTGTTCATCGAGGGTTTAATAGGTGAAATTCGGCTACAGATTCATTGGTATATAGAGTAAAGAACTCTAAATTTAGACATGAATGTATTAAATGAATACAGTATACTGCTTGCGTGCTGACATTAAACTGTTATGCTGGAGTTGCCGGCTACCCGACTGGTTTCCAGTAACCATTACCCGACTGATTTCCAGTAATCATGGACCTGAAATATAATTAACAGACTGAATCGGAATATAATTTTCAATCAGGCAACGTACTCTAAATACATCCTAACATGTTCATTTCAATCAGGCAATGTACTCTAAATACATCCTAGCATGTTCTGGCGGCCGTGATGGTGTAAGTTATATATATATATATATATATATATATATATATATATATATATATATATATATATATATATATATATATATATTCTACTTGATCTTCTTCATAAACAAGGTAATGGTGTGCCTGACAAGTTATATTTATTTTATAAGCAACATAATACATAGATAATATGTCTCTACGATTGTGGATTGTGGATTAAATATTCGGATAATTATAAATAGTAAATATATTTATTCCGCTTAAAGTAAACGATAGAGTCTTGATTCATCACAGAATAATCCAGAATGGAAATTTCCCGTTTAGTGGCAAATATTTTCAGAAAATGGTAATGGTCTAGTTGAGGGGTATTTAATCGCGTTTAAATTGGGATTATTCATTATTGCCTTAACATATGAAGCAGAATCTCATTGTTGAGTTCATTTAATATTTTGTGTGGAATTATTTATTCAAAGTTTTATTTACAAGAACTGTAAAAGTGCTCAATATTATTCTTGGACTAAAACATTAACTTGGAATTATAGAGAAGTCATACAAGGACATTTCGGATTATATCACTTTGAAACATCAAAAGACGTAACACATCATCACATTCCAAGCCACTTGCACATCAGCGTGGTCGAAGCTACATGTACATCAATACACTCAATGTCGAAATTTATTTTGGGTCCAATTGGAATTGGAACTCATACATTTGGTCTTGGGATATAACTTTTTGGACTATTTGGGATTTAATTCATGATACCGTTAGTTAATTTTAATTTTTCACTTCGTATTCTACGTATTTAAATTATTTGTTGAATTTTATTAAGCATGTTGGTTATTGGTCTTTTCTGTTAACTTACAGTAAGACCATATCTAACATGACCCAGCAGAACACTGATCGATTGCCAACATTGTCAAGGGGCTGTGTACAAGTTCCAAAGTGTGTACCTGTTGTGCTAGAAGTTCTTGTCTCGACTGAGTAAGCAAACAGCTTAGGTATTATTATAAACAAAATGCTCAGGTGTAGTCTTAAGTTTGTATGAATATTCTGCATCAGAGGATGTATTCCATCAATATTTTAGGATACTATCGGTAGCGTACTAACGGTGGGTGGAGGGCTGATGGTGAGGTTGCCACAGGCGCCAGAGGTCTTGGTGCGATAAAAAAAAAAAAAACACTTGGAACTTCATCGTCGCCCCTGGCATCATGTACGAATTGAACCAGTGAACCAACCCAGAATATGTTGCAAACAAATGTCGTACATTTCTTACACAATCGGTTATTACGTGGTTTATCCATGGTTATGGAAACCTTTCAGTAATTATTTCTTACAAAATGCAATTGCTTTTTCTTACAGATTTTGTAAATTGACTTAGAATGATTCAATCACCTTGAACAAGAATGGCTTCGTGAATTTCTTTGCGGTACTAATATCAGAAAAATGAAAGAAGATAATCATTTAATTCAGCAAGATCAATCTTATTTTTAATATCCAAGGTGATAGCGTTTAAAACATTCTCAGATATACCGTAATTTCTGCTAAATTTATGGTGAATATTACAAAATGGATAACATAATTAGCAATTGTGAAAGACTTGTCGCAAGCTGCTTTATAGCTTTCCATGAAAAAAGGTACTGGTTTTAATAATTTTAACTTTTCAATCCTTTCACTGACTTGGTTCAATATAGTAGGAATGTGATAATTCCGAACTATATCCACCTGGAACGGGCTTCCAAACTGATTCGAAATTAGTTCCGTTCTCTTTGAGACATGTTTTGTCTCTTTCCGTTTCGACTTTCCATCTTCTTAATGTTAATCTGTCATGGTACTTGTTTCATAGATGTCTTGAAAACAAGTGAATATTTTTCTCATAGTTTGTTAACATTGCATTACACTCTATCCATGGTAATGCAAATAGCTCCTCTTAAATAGTTATTGTCCTGCGTTTTGTCAGTTATAATCCTAAAACAGTCACATAATAAAGGTTTGCGCCTTGTACGGGAGGGTGTCTGGTATATTGCATATTTTATATGCTACGGAATGCGAGTCAAAACGTTGTCTTTTGAGAAAACCATCAAGGTTGAATAAAAGTGTCATAATATTGGATTTCTACATCGCCATCGAATAGTGAAAAGTACATTAAATTTTGGATTCGTTCGGGGAAGAGACATCGTCGTTTTAAGCCTTTACCTAAACAATATTTTTTGATTTAATTTTCATGAGCTAATTTCCTTTGAAGATGTGTAAGTATTTAATATAAATAAATAATTCTGTACACAAATTTAAGAATGTATGGTTAAAACATAAAATTAAAAATGTAGAAATATATAACAGTGATTGCTTTTTATTGATTTTCTTAGTTTCCAACGAAAATTCTAAAATGTTGTATTTTCGTAATCTACAGACACAAAGTTCCAACATGCTACAGGATTTGGTTTGTTATATGATAGGCAAGAGCATTGTAAAGACTCAGGGTGCACGCTGAGACTCTAAATTGAATACAGGGACAACTAAAGTTAAAGTCTGCTTTAATTAAAAATGAATTTCGCTGTAGAATGGACGTTGTGCAAAAAATTCATAGAAATTCTTTACGTTTGCTCCCGTTGAATTGTCTTATCTTGTTTGTCATTACAGGAACGTGCGATCGTGTTTTTAAATCAATTGATGAGATTAAATATGTATGCATGCGTGCTCTCCTTTCTCCATCACAGACACGCACATACTCATGGGCGCACACAGACGCACACACACAGAGAGAGCAGACGACTACTAAACTTGCGTTGTGATTGTATTCTGCAACTAATGGAGCAGCATTAAAAACCAGTAATGGAACTTTGTGAGCTACCATTAGTTACTGATGCTAGAAAAAATGTGCTTTAGGTACTTCACAGCTCCTGTGACCGTAAATGGTTGGAGGGTCCGGTTCAGATGCGGTAGGTGGTGGGTTCGAACGCCGGCTGTGTCATACCAAAGACTTATAAAAATGGTACTAATAGCTGCCTTGCTTGGCGTTCAGCATGTGACTGGGTGGGACACAATGGTACATATATGGCATAATGCCACAGTGCTAGACATCAATACAAGCTGCCACACTGCAGACATCGTAGCGGTATGACTGGAAAATTGTTGTTGGCATCCGTTAGTCTCGAGAGAAGATGGAAGTGCGCCTATGAGACATCTCCCGGTTGGTGGTTGTGCAGCGTCTGTAGTGGCTATGTAGCCCAACACGGGAGTGGCAGTTCTTAATGAACTTGAAAGTTGGGCCTAGTTTGTGTTGGATCTGCTTCGTCTTCCTCCGAGATAGCTTTTTCATCAGCTAGCAAGCGTAGCTTGTCATCTCCTGATTTTACACCAGTGATCAGAGCGTTTCGCCAACTGGGCCTGTCTAGAGCATGCTCTTTTCAGGTGTTGACATCGATGCCAATGGCTTTCGAGTCGCATTTGCAGACATCCTTGAAGCGGAGATGTGGCCGTCCGATCCACTTTTTGCCAGATGAAAACAGGTATTTGGGGATCCGTCCGTCGTCCATCCGACGTACATGGCCAAGCAATATGATGCGACGTTGGCGGAAGAAGCTGACCATGCTCAAAATCTTGGCACGTTCAAGCACTTCGTTGTTTGTTACTTCATCACTCCAAGTCATCCAGAGTATGCGTCAGAGACATAACATGTAAAAGGCGCTCAGACTTTTCTCTTGTGAAGCGCATATAACTCATGTTTCACTGGCACACATGAGAGTACTTATCACGCAGTCGCGGTACACGGAGATCTTAGTGTTCAGGGTCGTTCCACACTCTTTGCGACAACCAGGAGAAAGTTGTAGATGCCTTTCCAATTCGCTTTTTGATTTCAGTATCGAGCGATACGTTGTTGGTGATGGTAGAGCTGAGGTACGTCAACTCATTGACTACCTCAAGTTCGTAATTGTTGATGGTAATGCTAGGGGTCCGCATTCTGAGCCATCACGTTTGTTTTCTTTAGGCTGATGGTCAGCCCCAAAAACTCACCCCATGCTTTAGCAAAGCGATCCATCATGTCCTATAACTCAGCTTCTGTGTGAGTGGCTAGGGCAACATCGTCTGCTAAAAGCATATAACTGGTGTTTTCTTCACGCACTTTGCTCTTTGTATTAGTCGTGCCAGGTACAAGAGTTAGCAGTCTGAACGCGTGTGTCCCTTCTGTGCACGTCCCAAAGGCATCCTTGAGCAGGACAGCAAAGAAGATGCCGACATGAGTGGTGGCTAGGAATTAACCCTGTTTCACTCCGCTGAGAATGTTGAAGGGGTCGGATGTCAGGTCATCGTACTGCACTGTCCCTTATCAGCTTTGGAGGACATCTAATATTCGCCAGGATTGTGAAGAGTCCGTCTCCGCTTGCCCGATCGGACACATCGGTGAGGTCTATAAACAGCAGTAGGAGGGGTTTGTGTTGTTCTCTGCATTTCTCCTCCAGTTTTTTGATGGAGAAAATAATGTCGAATGTGGACCTCTCTGCGCGGAGCCCGCATTGCTACTCTGGATACACTCTGTCAGAGGAGTCTGCAGTCTGTTCAGGTTGACGCGTGCGAAGACTTTGCGAAAGATGCTGAGAAGGGATACGTACTTGTAGTAATTGCAGTCACTTCTGTTGCTTTTGTTATTGTACAGGGTTACGATGTTGGCGTCTCTCATGTCCTGAGGCACTGCACCCTCATCGCAGCACTGGCAGAGGAGGGTGAAACCGCACTTGATGCTGAGATGCCATCGTTCTCCAAGGGTTTTACCTAAGGATAGTTTCTCTAAGGCATTGTTATGTTCTGTCAAAGTAACTTTTTTGTCCAGTTCGACCATGAGCTGGAGGTTTTCTTAAATGGCGTTGAGGGTATTGTTGGTCACGTGGTTCTCTCTGGAGTACAGTTCCAAGGCGACTTGGCATTGTTTTCCGTGTCATCTTCGCAACTCCTGCGACTCCGCAGGTGCCATGACGTATCGGCTTGTCCTTTCCCTTGGATTCATTAATTGCGTGGAGAGGGGGAATCAGCTGCATTGACAACAACTGGTTCTACATATCACCCTGCACTGGTATGCACCCTGTAGAGGACACTCCAGCTTAGCTTCAGAGCGTCGACACAACGCGGGAATCGGTTTTAAGTCATCGCTCGATCGGCGCAGAGGTAGACACAAGGGTTGCTTCCCAAGGTTGGAGAGACCAACATGTCTCATTGGACAGCTACCGCCCACCTCAAGCAGGCCTGCCCCCAGACAATAAGGTGTCGCTCCGCCACAGTTTGTCTGCGTTACTTGGTAAGTAGGGCTTAGGAATACCTGACAAAGCGGATTACAACTATTGCAATAGGAAACACCAACGAAACAAAAATCCAATCCTCAAGCTATCTACCTGGAATATCCGTACCTTGCTGAATGGACTCTCAGATGATCTCTAGGCAATCAGCGATGTTCGAAATACTTCAGTTATCAATGACGAACTTGTTAGACTCCAGGTCGACATCGGCGCACTACAGTAGACACGGCTACCAGATTTCGGGTCGCTCAGAGAATTGAACTACACGTTCTTCTTGCAAGGACAGAGTGATGACGATGCCAGAGAGTTTAGTGATGAATTTGCCGTCAGGAACTCTCTGCTGGGGATGATGCAACCCTGCCAACAAGGAAACGGAAGAGTGTTTTCCCTCTGCCTCCACACCACAACCGGACCTGTCAACTTTATCAGCATTTACGGTCCCACCCTAAGCGCCACCGCATATACCAAAGATGAGTTCTACGACGAATTAAACTAGCTCATCACAAAATTCCCAAGGAAGAGAACTTGATATTACTGGGAGACTTCAACATTAGGGTTGGGTGCTGACTGACACTTGGCCTTCCGATCTTGATAAGTTTGGCGTTGGGAAGATGAATGAAAACGGGACACAACTCCTGGAGATGAGCCCATACAACGGATTCACCATCACCAGTTTATTTCTTCAGACAAAGCCACAGCGTAAAGTGTTTTGCTGTTAAATCTACGTTAAAGAATCCCAATCTCACATATACAATTTAAGTGTTTCATTTTCGTTTTCCAGAAGCAGAGTTTGGGTAATAATATCAATGTTATTATGATGCTTGTCGGATTAATTGTTCTCGAATTTCTTCGTCAGTAGTTCAGAAATAATAAACTGCAAGATTGTATGTAAATTATATCCATTTAATTCTTTGCCCGGTCTGAAATGGTTTTCGATCGTTGTACTTTTCAAATAAATAATCATCAAACATGGCAATGACGTCACAACTACATGTATTGGAAACAGTATAACAGGTTGATAGAATTTTGATGGATGTTATTATCATCGTAATTTATTTTGTAAACAGGTTATTTATACAAATCAAACGAACTCTGAAGCTATATTTTGAACAAAATGAATTACCTCAGGCATATAATGTCGCCAGGATTCGTTTGTTTTTTACCAAATCGATTCTGCATTGTACATCGTAAATGCTGAAAAGAGTTTTTAGTTTTTCAAATTTTTTTCAACTATTGTCTGTGAATGAAAAACACCAAATACAGTAACAACTGTATCAAAAATAATAATTTAAGCGAACAGAAAGAAAAAGAAAGAAAGCAGAACAATTATCAATTATTAACCAATAATTTTTAAAATATCACTGTGCTTAAACTGCCAGAAAAAGTAAATAATGAATTAAATATCTGAAGTTTCTTAACGTCAGTCTGAAAAACGTAACGACATGCAAAAAGGCAATTGTCCTAAAAGTGACGGATCTAAGTTAGACGCTTTAACATAATTTTAAAATGTACCAGAATTTCTGATTTATCTGATCAGTCACGGATGTAGACAAGGATGGTTTTCAAGAATACAGACGGCGATACGTATTACTCTACTATATTAATAATAATGAGGACATTGTATAGTGCCTAATCTTTAGAAGCTCTAAGCGCATTACAACATCTATAATGATATGACTAAACACCATAAAATTAGAAAACATTTTTTAAAAATGCTGAAAATATTTAAAGTAGGAAACATTATTTAGTCCTTAAGTTTGTTCTTGCAGTCAAAAAAGGTGAGTTTTAAGAGCACTGTGTCTTGATGTCTAATTTCAATGGGCAATTCATTCCAAGTTGCTGGGCCCTGGCATGCAAAATAATGTTGTCAACATGACTTTGTTTTCATAGTGGGAATAATAAATATATACGGTTGTCAGAAGAGGAGCGTAAGTATCTTGCTGGTGTGTACACATGGGTGTGGGCAGATAGGTATGTTGGACTGGAATCCGGCAGTAAAACGTAGCACAGAGAACAGAGTTGGTGTTTGATTCTGTATCGAATGGATAGCCAGTGTAGGGTATAGAGCAGCGGGGAGGTCTGCTCTGATCGTGGTACTCTAAGGATGATCGAAGCAACAGTGTCTTTAATTTTTGAAGTTTCTGGAGTAGGTGTCGAGACGGACCATATAGAATTGAGTTACAATAGTTCAATATTGAAACTACTAATGGATACAAAAGTATTTTAGTGCCATTCACTGAAAAATATTTGTGAATGGAGCTGATGTGTCTCAGTTCAAGATATGCAGCCTTGCATATATATGTTCATGACATGTTGGTGCGATGTGAGAGTACTGTCCAGGGTAACACCTAGTTTTCGTACTAACTTTGTGAATTTAATGTTGGTATTGCTGATATTTATTGTTTGAGGAAAAGGATGTGAACGAGAAAGTCTGTTGTGATCAGAATGGCCTCAGTTGTAACATTATTCATCTGCAGATTCTTACATGTCATACATGATTTCACATCAGAAATGCACCGCTCTACTTCTTGTATGGTAGCATCAACTCCAGTGTTGGGTGGCTAGATTTGGGTTTCATCAGCGTACAATTGGTGAGACGCTGCATGATGATCTATGACACTTGAGAGCGGCCAAGTGTATAGAATGAAGATAAAGGGTCCAAGAACGGACAACTGTGAAACTCCACAATATAGATCAACTGGGCGGCTGGAGTGTATTCCATTTGCAGATACAATTTGTGTCCTGTTTACTAAGTAGGACTTGAACCACAGTAAGGCAGTATTTTGAAAGCCAAATACATGCTCGGGACAGTGAAGTAATATATCATAGTCTCTATTGTGTAAAATGATGCAGACAAAAATCACGTAGGGTGGAGACTGTAATCGTTCCGCTATCCAAAGTAGAGAGAATGTTATTAACTACGTTCAGAAGAGTATTTTCAGTACTATGGCAAAGGCGATATGCAGACTGTACATTGCTAAAAAGACTGTTTGAATTCAGATGAGATGCAGGATGGGTTAGAACACATTTAGCCAACACTATTGATGTATCACAATGATCTAATTCAACTGCCCTAGAATGATTTCATAATAATTTTTTAGTCCTAGAGTCACTAAGGACGTCGTAGTTGCAATTAATTATTTAAATAAATCCTCCCAAATTATAACTGAAGATAAGAAAAAGACTGATTCCACTAGACAGATGTTAAAATAAGTATGCATAATTATGTTGGAATACACATTAATTTCGAGAACATTATAAGTTGTAAACGAAGTCAGGACTTTCACATAACGTTTAGTAAAGAATATGATAAAAAATAAGGCAGACCAGGACTTCCCTAGGGGAAAACCAATGTCCTGAACTCAGATCCAGTTAAACATATTGACAAATATTATCTTAAACAGTTTAGTCTACAATCAGGAGCAAAAGTTAACTATGTAAAATGTTGTTAACAAAATGATAATCACAATCTACATTCACGGACAAAAGTTCAACACGCAAAAGACCTATACGTAACACGGATCCGCCTTTTCCGAACGTTTTTAGAATTGCAGAAATTCTAAGTTTAATGGTATTAATATAAATAGAAATGAAAATAAGGTTACACGATATGCAGAAAATGCATTATTCTCATGCATGATAGATCGAAAAATACTAAGTGTATTCTACGGCAAACATTTAAGCATTTACTGCATATGTTGCAAGTCAATCAATCAATATTTAAAATTGTTTGAACTGTAATTTACAAATTCATATGATAAATGAAGTAGAGATTCAGTTATATATTAAAAGAGATACCACCTTTGTGTATTGTTACTACTACAACTATCGAGTTGGGTTTTTCAATGTTTCGTCGCGGATTACTATGTCCTATGGAAAAATACGCTCATGATAAAGCTATATAAAACCTGTAAGAGGATCTAATGGCGGTAATACCATGTTTTCTTAATCACCAATACTATTCAGATTGCAACATAAAATCAACGACGATACAGAGTTATATATTGTACTTGTTCTATCTTTCTTTCATGTTTTCTTTTCCGAAATTTGAATGTTGAAGTGGGTTCTTAAAAACCACTGACACCAAGTGTACCAAAGAAAAGGATTTTTATACATAGGGGCATGTTTGTTGTGAGGGGTGTGAGATGTGATTCCCCGTCTTTTATGGGCCTTTAGTTTTTGTTATCTATGTGATGATCAACCACGATTTTACTGCCCGGATCGAGCAAACACAAAATAATAATAATAATAAAAGAAACTTAATGGACGTTAACTCGTTTCCACTTTGTAGCACAGGTATGGAGCTATTTTTCCTTAAATAAATAAATTTTTAAAAAAAGCAATTAAAGTATTTGTCGGGTTTTTCTCCTCATGGATCGAATAATATTCCTACTCTTTTTATATCAGATATAATGATATCGTAATTCATCAAAAATAAGCTATTTTCAGGATATACACTTTGGCTTCCCACAAGAATTTTGTATGGCTAATTTCACGATGGAGACTACTTCAAATAATGAATATCCTCTGTGATCACACCCTTTGTTTAGCTTAGCCAATCAGAATTAACTTTCTCTACCCGCCAAAATTGTTACACAGGAAGTCAGAATAATTCTCTCGAGTCCGCCATTATTTATAACTGTTCCTGGAAAATATCATTTTATGATACCTGTTTCAAATGACCCACAAATTGTCTCCGGATTGGCTCTACTTTGTCATTTCCACTACTTGACTGAACGTTAACTTATATGTTGGACCGTTATCCTAGCGATCCTAATTAAAATCTCAACGTGCCACCCAACAGAGCATATCCCATTCTTCGCAGGCAGCAGTTTGTGGTGAACCTAGTCTCTATGTCAAAGGTAATGATTGAGTAGATAGCTAATAACGACAAAACATTTACAACAATTTTGCGCCATTATACTCGTATTATGTTCGTTCCTCACGGACACACTGGGAAGGCGATTTATGAAAGTAATAAAACCCGGTGCCCGAGAGCCGGACAGAAAGTGATAGTTATTTATGATGACTCCATCCCTATCACACAAATACAAGGTAATATAAGTAAAATTTAAAGTTATCGCACAATTAAAACATATAATTCATAATCATTACGGCAGAAATATATGGCTTCAGCTTTTATAAAAACGAATATAGATCGTTACAAACCGAGCAAAATTGGTCCTCCGCGGCCGCCAGACGTAGTTTCCAAATCACAATTGCCATTAAGATGTCGATCTAAAATCAAATTTTTATCATCCTAGGTCAGCGTTTTGTTGATCAAGCAATCGATTTTAATACCAATTCCTCTCAGATTTCGTCTAGACTTTCTAAGAAGCTCGATTTAATTATATTTAGTGTTTTATTTATGTCCTTCCCTGTCGTTGGCGCTCAGCATTAAGAGGTTAGTATTAGGACTGGTTGACCTGGAGTCAGGATAATGTGACTGGGTGGGACATGTCTGCGGCATAATGTCCCATTGCTAAACAGGACTGTAAACTGTCACAAAGCAAATATCGTAGTGATATCACTAAAATTATTAAAGCTACATTAAAAATAACAACACAGAAACACACATACACGAACAAATGTCATATCATGAGAAGGAAGTGCAAGCATTAATAATGGAACTATCAAAATGTGACCTACTGACAAAACACATATTTTGCGCGACTGAAATTTAACGCATTTATATTTAGGTGTTCGCACAGTTTAGCATGTATTTATTATACCATGCATTTAAGTGAGGTTTTGGCGAGAAGAACTGTCTAATTTTCCTTCGCCTCAAGAAAAGTATTTCTGACTTTAGAAGGACTCCATTTGATGGATAACATACATTGTTCAGCACAATTTCAACCGTGATAATTTTATTTTGAAAGAAATCAGTTTCAGATTTCATGGTAAAATCAAAAGATTATGAAGATATACATGTGGCAATTGGCCAGTCATGATTCAAAGAGACGTACAGAAACATGATTCTATGTTACTTCTTACTGACAACATGAAAAACGCAAGTCTTACACAGTATATGTTACTTTCTAACGGGAACCAGTCAAACCGAATGATTATTGACAGTCTCTGTACTTAATCTTAGGAAATTCCATCCAGTACTCTTGCAACAGTTGATTTCTTCCAAAATACTTAACTTAGGAGAGTATTTAGTGAGTCAGTCCATCATTCTTTCACATGGCATTAGGGTTTCGTCTGATTTCGCCATACCAAACTCGCAAAAGCTTATGAAGTATTATTTTTTTTATATATAAACCTCGCTAGCTACATTCACTATGTTTAGGTCTATCACCATATACACAGAGACGAAAACTATATTGTCAGCTACAGAATTTATATCTAAAAGTGGATTCGCACTTCGACAAGATTTATCTTATGAGCGATAATTCATATCTGACTTTACGTCTTTCCAATTGACGATCGCGTGAATAATGTTGGAGCATTTGTCATGTTGAAAAGTTGACATTTTTACATACCTAAGTGTCCAAGCAATTCAAAATCACTTCACAAATGGATATGTTTGTGCACCTTTTTTCTCGCCCTAAACTTAGTTAAATAGCTATCCCACGTACAAATCATTAGATATATGTTAAAAATATGTGTCCTACAGCAATTCACCATCAAAAGTTTCTTACAAAGTATAGCTGAATGAAATTTGAAAACATCATCAAATTTGAGCAGGTTAAAGGTGACAAATTCTTTATTTTAATGCACATCGAGAACGTCTACGTCGGCGAATGAGCTGTTTCACTGTTACATATTTAGTATGTTAACATCGGGATTCGGACAGAGAGCTAGCGAGGTCAAATTACATAAATTATTAAATAGCTGGGTTTTTCCAAGGTGGCATATGCATTCGTTGACTTAAATGAGTTCTTTACAAGTGCTGCAGTGGGACCCTAGTGGCCGAGTGGTCTAAAGTGCTCTCCGTTACGGATCACTGCCATCTCACCTCTGTCTGCGTGGGTTCGAGTCTCAGATTCGACCAATGTGGGTATGTGAGAAAACTTCCCAGTAGCATCTCATGGGACGGTGGTTCTTTCCGGGGATTTTCCCGGGTTCTTCCTAAACTATTAATACTCACCGCCATGTATCGTCTATTGCGTCCTGAAAAATGGCCTTAAACCCTACAACAACAACAACAACAACAACAACAACAACAACAAGTGTTTATCGTGCGACACCCCGCGGTCTCAAGGATGTATAATAGGCAAGATGCACTCCGTTACGCGTAGTTTGTTTGTTTGTTTGTTTGTTTGATTAGGATTTTTAACGTAACTTTAAAAAAAATTCAGTCATATCACTACGATGTGTGCAGTGAGGCAGTTTATAGTGATGTCTAGCACTGGGGCATCATGCCGCAGACATGTAACACGATGTCCCATCCAGTCACATTATACTGATACCAGTCCGACCAGTTCTAACACTAACCTCTTAATGCTGAGCATTAAGCAGCGAGGCAGCTGTTAGTAACATTTTTGTAAGTCTTTGATATTACTAGGTCAATGATCGAACCCACGACCTGCTGCTCCTGCGGCGGACGCTCTAACCACTAGACCACCGGAGCGGTGCTGCGTGTAGTAAGAGGTAACTAGTAACTAATGGAGGCAAAAGCTGCAAAAGACTTGGTGGTTAGCGTGCCAGAAACGCAATAAAAACAGTGCTGGTTCGAGTCCTGCCAACAGGTCAGCCCTAGCCGTTCATGGTTAAGGCAAAATCGATTTGGCACTAAATAGCCCACTTGTGTTGCTATGCTGTGAAACACCAAACCAAAACTGTTCTTGGAAAAAAATTATTATATTCTATATGAGTTATAACTTGCTATCATGTCATTTTAGGCGCAAACGTTCCCTGGGTTCATGGCGCTTGATACATTGAGGTTACAAGTTACGACATATCGTTTTTGATAATGCATTTTTTTATATAAAAATCACATCATTATGAGCTGCGCAGCAAACGTTGAATTTAGAAGAAAGAAAAACAACATCCTTAAAGGAAGATGGTGTGTATTAGTGTTGATAAGTTCATGAACTATTAAGTCATATGATGTGAACTGCGCCTTACCTACTATCCGTTTTGAGATAAAGAATGCGTATGCAACCAACTCGCAACTACATTTTGCGTCCTGTAAGGAAGCGGGAAAACGCTACATGTGTGCAGGTGCGACTTATATAAATTCAGGGCTTCAGAATGCCTTCACCCCTGCTCTAAACATATATACAGGTAATTTTATATTTATAGTGTTATTTTATTTTAAGTAGGCAGATCGTACATGCACATGTTCAGAGTTCTATCTCTTACGCGCAATTCGATCTTGTTACGTATAGCACCCAATCGATAAAAAAAACCTCTTGCGACTGCAATCAGGTCACAATTAGCACATCCAGTTGGAATCGGACCACAATTAATAGTCCCGGTTCAGTACCACGAATGTAGTCCCCGTCTATTTTTAGAGTATGTTTATCTGTCTCCTTTTGGTCGCGATACAAAAGCTAGACTTATGCATTCTTGATATGGATTTAAAGGATTTGTTTAGTCTTTAGAATATGACCTTTGGTGTGGTTGTCTGTGTTTGTTTCGGCGACAGTACACAGTGAGTAATCATTTTTTTTAAAAAAAAATGTCCATGACTCATTCATGTCATATTTAACCAAACACTTGCTGTTACACCCTTATCAGTCAGACTTTAGAGAGAAACATTCATGTGAGACTGCCTTGGTCTCCCTAACTGATAAATGGCTTCAAGCACTTGACCAAGTTAAAATAATAGGATCTGTATTTGTAAATTTCTTGAAAGCTTTTGACATGGTGGATCATGAAATCCTTTTGAAGAAACTGAAAATCTACCAATGTGATGAAAGAACAGTTAGATGGTTTACTTCATACTTAAGTGAGAGAACACAACATGTTTATCTGTATAATGATCTGTCTGAACCTGGAACATATAGAATCTATGTTGGGGTTGGGACCGAGACAATGAAATCCCAGCCTAGGGGTTATATTATATGTATCCCCACGAGGCTTGTCCGAGTGGGGAGACATATGATGTAACCCCTCGGCTGGGATTTCATTGTCTTGGTCCAAACCCCAACGTAGATTATTTTTCTCACCCAATATTATCTTTTAAAGTAAAAAAAATCTCTTTACTAGTGTTCACGTCGCAATGTTTACATGTCGCGCATGAATATAAATATGCTAATGAGGGCTGTGGTGTGACCGTTGCGTCCGAAGTACACAGTTCATACGCGTGAGCAAAGAAAAATAACAACATAAAACGTCGCATATTAATGAGGTATTATCACATTTAATATATGGATGTTATATGAAATTAACAATAAATATTTATAATTTATTAGAAAGAAACCGTTTCCTTTCATCATTTCCAATTTTGAGTACCCCACTCTCCCGTATAAAAGACCCTCGTCACCCTCCAAATATGACCCTTCGTGGCCGGTTCACTTAAATTTAAATCCATATATGCGGACCCTAGAGGATAACCATGTGCTAAACTTTCAAGTTCACGGATTCTTTGAAAATTTATATTTCTGTCTTGAAAATATGGCAAGTGATACAGTTAAATTTGTTTATGGATTAGTGTTGAGGGATAAATGATTCCTTCTGGCTGGTAAGTGTATTAGTTGTCAATAAATATTGCAGGTTTATTCAGCTGGAGCACTACGGAGATGCTTAACAAAATTATACTAGAGCATGTTTGACATAACACATTTCTGGCTGTTGCTAAGTTTATCGGTGTTGTTTAGAGAGTTAAAGTGCTATGAAGTGTATAGGTATATATTCTTATGTGCATGGATCGGTGTTTTCTGACATAGTTCATTTCACACACCATTGAGAATTTTATCCTATCTGTAGCACAGTGAATTTTCAGGTCATCTTCATTAAATGTAGCTAACAGTACATACTATGTTTCACGCGAAGTGTTTACAACTAGTTCGGTTGCTTTAGCTACATTTAATGATCTGAAAATGTACTGAGCTAGTCCTGCATTTAGGATAAACTTGACTATGCTAGTTAGAACGAACTAGCATAATATCAAAACCTCGAAATAGTATGCGTGTGTGTATTTGTCTCTATCAAAATATTTTTGTTTGGTATGTTTTCTAAGACAGATTGACCTTAAGTAACTATGTTTTGGTTATATATTATTTGTTGTTGTTGTTGTTGTTCTTTTATTTGAGAACAACTATGGCACAGCAGAAGACAAGAAGGGTTTCTTTTGTTAAAAGTAGTTCTAAGCGCGAGGACACCATGACTGAGACATTGGTCTGAGATGACTAGACTGCGATAAGAAAAGTAAGGTTAGCAAAACAGCTATATTTCTCTGTCGCTGTGGCGTTGCCCGACCCAAAATTAAATTAGAACCATGTGTTATCAAGTAAGTCGGACAAGCCACTGTTTATTGTTACACATGACCGCAGGCTAACACCATCCCTTACGTAAGTTTGCCATAGTTAAGAGAGGAAGCTGACCCAAGCCCGTCAGAAGTGTAATTAGCACCTTGGGCTGGAAGGATGTTTTGTACATCAAAGAAGCTGCTAGAAGGAGTGGGCGTGCCTTATCTTCTGGATACGCTGACTGACCGCCAGATTGAATAAGTCGAGTGGATAGGGCCCCAGCGCTACCCAGTCAGGATCGAGGAAGGGGTGGGACCCCTGATTTATTTTAAAATATATATCTTTAACCCGGCCATCGAGCGTTAGTTGTCATAGTCGTTACCCGTGAATTGGAACTGAATTAGATATACTGATGTGATACGATGTATTGATATATGTATGATATCGTGCAATTACGTCATTGTTCCCTGTAAGAGTGTGTCCTAAAAAGTAATAGCCTTATCTGATGGTTAATTGATGATTTAGTGTGAGGTGAGATTTGATAAACCCTATGTTAACGCCTTGTGATTTTCACAGGAAGCTTCGAGGGACAGACTAGTGAGTGGTCCCAGTGTCTCCGTTAGAGACAGATGGAAGAGAAGGAAAGTGGGAAATCTGGAGAGGAAGCTTCGGGGGACAGACCAGGGAAAGTGGTCCCAATAGTCGTGATAAAGAACGGAGGAAAGAGAAGGAAGGAGAGAAGTCGGGAGAGGTGAAATCCAGGAGGAGTGGGAGGACAGAATAAATAGATGAGTGGAGGATAGGATAAATAGATGAGTACAACCAAAGGCCAGGTGGAAAATAGAACTCACACTGAAATCATGAGATGAAATAGGCTATCACTTAGAGGACGAGTGATTGTGTGACATTTAAATTTATAGGCTTCATTAAATTGTTATTGTTGAATTTCATCTTCGTGTTATATATATATATATATATATATATATATATATATATATATATATATATATATATATATATATATATATATATATATATATATATAATTTAACCGTCGGCAGTGCTGACTGGGGGCTCAGAGCCGTATACCTATTTGGTCTTTCATTTAAATTTAAATTCACGAGCCAGGTGGAACTTCCATAATATTTTAATAAATATTTTGGAAGTACCCCACCCCAACCTTTGCAGAACGCTACAGTCGCTTGGGTGAGAAAATTAGATATGGAGTACCACAAGGCTCAAGTCTAGGTCCATTACTAATGACCTACCACTTTTACTAAGTAACTCGATATCATCTACAGATCTCTATGCAGATGACACAATATTGTCAGACATCCAGAACACAAAGCATGAACTCGAAACTTCTTTACAGAATGCATTAAGCAAACTGTAAAACTGGTGCATATGCAATGGCATGGTGGTATATACTGGTAAAACTAAAATATTACTTTACTAAACATGGAACAAAAGGACAAATCTTGATAGCGATGAACTATGTCTGACATGGGAGGATTAAAATTTGCAAATGGTCTGTCATGATAGACTACTTCGTGTTCTGGTAGATAATAGCCTATCATGGACTGATCATATCAAACATATCAGTAAAAAGGTCAATTCAAGCTTATGGCTTCTCAGTAGGATAAGATATTTTCTCCCTGGAAGGCACAGAAAACTATTTTATAGTAGTTACATACAACCCTATTTAGACTACTGTAATACAGTATGGGGTAATTCAAATGATAAAAACACAGCAAAGCTGGAACATCTTCAAAAAAGAGAATTCGGGTTAATATCAAACAAGAAAGAAAGCAAGGAAAATTTAGCTGGTAAGTTAAACATATTACCTATTAAATACCGAATCTGTTTAAGAAAAGCCAAATTAATGTACAGGATATCCAATAATAATGCTCCTGAATATTTACAATCCCTATTCCAGTATAGGCTACCTGGTAATACATCCCACCTACGATCCATGTCTACCAAACAGTATAAAATTTCCAGGACCAAATGAGGATTTTTTTAATAAGGTTTCCAATATTCTGGAACTTTGCTCTGGAATAGTATTCAAGTTGAGATTAGAAATGCCCACTTTATTTTCATCTTCCAAACCCAATATATCCAGTGCCTTCTGTGATGCTGCTAAAATAAATAAATTCCTTTGTATGAGGGCCTGAAGGCAGATTAGTTCTTAGCTAATTGTGCTACCCTCTTTAAATAAAATCATTATGATTATTATTATTATTAGTAGTAGTAGTAGTAGTAGTATTAATATTATTATTATTATTATTATTATTATTATTATTATTATTATTATTATTATTATTATTATTATTATTAGGACTTGGTGATGAGCATGAGAATTCAAACGACTGCCAAAAGTGACCGTATTGTGTTGATTGTAAGCGATAATATAAACTTATTAATTAAATAAATAATTAATTAATAAATATGAGAACTGATTTTGCAAAGTAATACAGAAGGGACGAATTTTATATCTCGGTTTCTTTGGGGGTTTTCTTTTCTGTTTTGGTAAAGTGAACGTGCAATCTTTGGGGGCATTTTTGTGTGTTGTGGGAAAGAACCTAGATGAATTAGTTATCACGTATTTAATCCCATTTGTTTAATACAAGGAAACTAAAACACGTGTAAAATAAGACAATTACAATTTACAATTGAAACCATGCCACGAGTAACGACATCCATCACTTTACTCATTTACCAGTACCCTCATCCACTCGACCATGTATGTACTCATCGCCAAAAAAAAATGATGGAACAAGATTTTGTAAAGTATATAGGTACGCAAGAATTCATTCAATAGGCAGCGGCGGAATGTAACACTCAGATTTATACTAATTGTAAAAACATGTTGAAATATTTTAACATAGGAAGAATACCGAATCGCAAATTTCATCCCATTTAGTGGTATTTTATTGTAACAATTATGGAGGCTGCTACTTAAGAACTATTGCTATTGTGGAGATGCCTGTTGAGATAACTTTGTTCAGAGCAGCGCCGGATTAAGCACCGTGAAGGCCCATAGGCAGTCAAACTTTTGGGGCCCCAGACCCACGGTCACGGTCTCATGGGGGCCCCTGATGGGGCCCATAAAAGTCGCGGGGCCCATAGCCAGTTGCCTACTCTGCCTAATGGGTAATCCGGGACTGGTTCAGAGAGAGGGCGTTTGTTCGTTTTTGTGTACATATTAATGTCTTTGTGCAATGAATGACAATATAGGGCGTTGTGCAATGAATGATAGCTTAGGTAAAGACTGCTGTACATTATTCGGTTAAATATTCTCTTTTTTGAGCATTGCTCTCCGTAACTTTCTTTTCTTTTTCCGATAAACGCTTATTTACGATGTTGTAATAGCCAGTTAATGTATTATAAAAGCCCTATCAGAAGTCAAAGTTCAAAGCATCCATGACTACTCCCCAATGATGGGTTCGAAATCTGAGTGTTGTCTGTAATACTTTAACATCTACAAATGACAGTTTTCCGTCCAACACTGATGAATGAATGTTAAAAGATAATCAATTCTTCCCCTTCAAAGGACAACTTCGAATCTCTATCGATCGTAAGAATGGAAAATATAAACTAGTTTTGCCCCAGAAAATAAAAACTAGTTTTGCCCCTAGTGCACGAGTCCGGAATCTCTACCAGAGCATATATAAATCGGATGATAATGAGTGCTTCAATACTTAATTTCCCATTTTCCTCTCAACGCTACTAAGAAATCCGACAAAAGTAATTTCTGCTGTAATACAACACCAGCCACGAGCAAGCGCTAAATTAAATCTCAGAAACCCTGGACATAGCTATATTTATTGAAAAAATTGATTGAAACGTGCGCGTACACCTTGACCTTTATTTTAGACTTTAAATTAACCGTATATACTCGCGTATAGGTAGAAATCAACTGCAATTTGCATAGATGCAGATCTGCCTTTTAATTAAATGCAGGCATATTTGTGTAATATGTGACTGCAAATCAGGGTCTATGTTGTTTGCAGATGTACTTGTCTTGTATCCATGTATAGACGTATATAACGGTATACATTAAACGATTTTAGTACAATGGATGTTCCAGTTATGACCTGTTGCCATGGTAACTTGATGAAGGATGGCTCTTTTCATGCGAAACTTGCTAATTTATATTTTAAAGCTTGCACTGGTTAGTGTATTGGATCGATTGTTTAAAATCGCCAGCTACAATAGAATTTGTTTGGGAAATTAAAATATAAACGGACTGGTCATTAGAAAACATATCTGAATTACCAGCCTGTATGTACTCGAATTACGCTCGAGACGACAACTATAATTATAGATTCACGGTAGTCTTATTAAAATAAATTTTCTGGACGAATTGCCATTTACTGTGGGATATAATTGATTTTTTATTTTAGCACAGACATGAGAAGTAAGTGATAATTTAATCCGATTGTTTTGTTCGTGAGGCAAGTATCGACCATGTTGTTGGGGCCTACAGTTTCACTAGTTTACTAGTACTTCTTGCTACATTTAATTGCAAGGATCTGTTTTAAACCCGACCATATGACGCATTTGAGAAGCTAAGCTACCGATGAAAATAGCATAATTAAGTCAATAGTTTTGATAACGCTGTTATAAAACTTGTTCAGTTCCTTTCATTGTTAATTGAAGGATTTGTTTGCCGCTTTCATATTGGCATTTTTTTAAAAGTAGTATGTGGTGGTGTTGTAAAAGCAGAGCAGGTGATGTACAATATGAATAAAGTGCGTACATTTGAGAAAATAAAAGATATTTCTTGTTTGTATATACTCAAATCTAATGAAGAATACATTTCATATATGTAAATGACTTTACCATCTGTTACATCTCTTTAATTGAGGGCGTGCACATACAGAACTTGCGAAAGGCTTGTAATGTGAAGTCTGCTTTTAAGTTTTGTGGTGTATTGAACATGTGTATGTTTTTCTTTCTTCCATGAACAAATAACGTACTTATGCCAGATTTATTGCACAAAAAGGAGGAATTCTTTCATAAATTGAAATAAATCTTGGAGCACAATAAAGAGCGAGACATCGGATCCCTCTTCGGATATTTCAATGCTCGTCGTACATCCAATGTCAATGCATTATATATCTTTCCAAACAACAAGGTTGATTTTTTTTTAAAACAACAGAAAATCCTAAATAATTGAGGAAATTTCCAATAATATTTTAGACAGTCTTTATGCATTAATCATCTACATAAACTGTCATCTTCATTGTTACTATAATGGCTTTTATGATGATAACGATGATGTTATTTTTCATCATCTTATTATTATCAATAAGAGGATGGTATGAAGGATGAAAATGAACTGAGCAAAATGACGACGAGTGTTGTGTACGTTATTAGAATCGGCAACAGCAACAAAAAATGGCAGTAGTAGCGGTTTTAAGTGTATTCGTCCTAATGTGGATTATCGCTGACACTAAATCAACATTTAAAATTTAAAAGTACGTGCGACATGGTCAGATATTAAAATGAATACTTTATATAATGAGAAAGACTGAATCTGTCTGTCTGTCTGTTTTATATTACATTGTTCATATAACTGTCTTGAAATCAGGTATTATGTGTTTCGAACACCGATCACAGGGCATAATGTTTCGAAAAAAAGCATTATAAAGCTCTACTACGTGCGTAGTGTGCTTGAATCAGCCTAAGTCGGATTCTGTGGAGCATCTCTGCGCACATTATTCATCCGCGTTGCACGTGTTGATGTACATGTATTATTAAACACGAGCGAGCGAGCGAATCAGCAGTGAGTCGGTCAGTGAGTCAATCGATGAGTCCGGCAATCGGTTGGAGAGTCAGTCATTTAGTGAGTCAGTCGGTTAATGAGTGAATGAGCGAGTCAATCAGTCAGTCAGTTGATGAGTCAGTCAGTCAGTCACCGAGTCAATCGGTCGGTCAATTGGCCAATAAGTTTAGATTCGGATAATTCATTGTTAATTAAGATCATTATAATGCAGTACATACTAGACAATGCTGTCCATCCGACACCATACAATGTCAGACACCATGCAGTGTTGTCAGACACTATGAAATGATGTAAATCAGACACCATGCAGTGATGTCAAATTTTTTAAACAACAGAATGCATTTCAGATCCATAATCATTGATTTCATAGCACCATAAGCAACTCAGATTTAGATGAAGCTCGACTATGCTTTCTATTCGAAACCGAAATATTTTACTTTTACAATACACCAAACATTTTCTATATGTTCACACTAGCCTGCAAAAGCAAATTTCACGATGGGAGACACATTACATATTAATGTTAACGGAATGTTTATATATATATATATATATATATATATATATATATATATATATATATATATATATATATATATATATATATATATATATATATATATATATATATATATATATATATATATATATACAGATACATTCTAACAAAAAAGTATATATTAGTTTAGATTAAATTAATGTTTTACAATTCTTTCTTTGATTCAGACATTCTAACAGAATGTACATTACAGTGTCTTAAAGGTCAAAACTTCATTTTTTTAAATGGTAGTAAAAAGTTCAACATAAACAGACATTACATTCACCTTTCTGAATTCAAAATGGTTACGTTTTCTTTTGAAGCCATACAACGAAGTTATGCTTATATATTGTCATGTTCGTATAATAATAATAATAATAATAATAATAATAATAATAATAATAATAATAATAATAATAATAATAATAATAATGATAATAATAATAATAATAATAATAATAATAATAATAATTATAATAATAATAATGATGATGATGATGATGATGATGATGATGATAATAATAATAATAATAATAATAATAATAATAATAATAATAATAATAATAATAATAATAATACGAATACTAATACTAATACTACTAATACTACTAATAATAATTTGTAAGTATAACTGCTGTGATATAATTTATGAATATTTTCGAAAGAATAATTACAAAACAGTGCAGTCTATTGACTCAATAAATGACATATATGAAGACCATTATCAATCAAGATGCCTAACACTTTATTTGAGTGTACCAAGTCGATGAGATGTCCGAATGAAGACCATTATCAATCAAGATGCCTAACACTTTATTTGAGTGTACCAAGTCGATGAGATGTCCGAATGAAGACCATTATCAATCAAGATGCCTAACACTTTATTTGAGTGTACCAAGTCGATGAGATGTCCGAATGAAGACCATTATCAATCAAGATGCCTAACACTTTATTTGAGTGTACCAAGTTGATGAGATGTCCGAATGAAGACCATTATCAATCAAGATGCCTAACACTTTATTTGAGTGTACCAAGTCGATGAGATGTCCGAATGAAGACCATTATCAATCAAGATGCCTAACACTTTATTTGAGTGTACCAAGTCGATGAGATGTCCGAATGAAGACCATTATCAATCAAGATGCCTAACACTTTATTTGAGTGTACCAAGTCGATGAGATGTCCGAATGAAGACCATTATCAATCAAGATGCCTAACACTTTATTTGAGTGTACCAAGTCGATGAGATGTCCGAATGAAGACCATTATCAATCAAGATGCCTAACACTTTATTTGAGTGTACCAAGTCGATGAGGTGTCCGAATGAAGACCTATATCAATCAAGATGCCTAACACTTTACTTGAGTGTACCAAGTCATTGTGGTGTCCGAATGAAGGCCGTTATCAATCAAGATGCCCAACACTTTACTTGAGTGTACCAGGTCATTGTGGTGTCCGAATGAAGGCCGCTATCAATCAAGATGCCCAACACTTTACTTGAGTGTAACAAGTCATTGTGGTGTCCGAATGAAGGCCGTTATCAATCAAGATGACCAACACTTTACTTGAATGTACCAAGTCATTGTGGTGTCCGAATGAAGGCCGCTATCAATCAAGATGTCCATCACTTGACTTGAGTGTATGTGAGGGTGCAAATTTATGTCGATCTATGAAGAGCACATTAGTTTGGGCCAGAGAACAACTAATTAGATTTATGTGGCATGTACTTGTTTCGTCGTTATACTGCAATGATTTATAATGTATGGCATTAGAGGAAGTGATTATTAATTAAGCCTTCGCTTGTTTAACCGTCTCAGACAAGACTAGCAGGAAAGGTCAAGTTCGATTTTGTATCTAAACTGTCAGAATTTGATATTCCTCAGAACAGTTGTTGGAAAATCTGGAGTCAGACTGACCGCAATTTTTGGTACCTAGTTATAAAACAGAGGTATACATATTTAATCCTGATTGGTCACGCTAAATAAGAGGCATGTTTTCACACGAAATTGCCGAGTTTTAAATAAGACCCGTCTGAAAATCTAGTCAGTTCACGTTTTTCCTGCAAGAGTGAAATTAACGTACTCCGAGAGTAAATTTGGAAGACAT
>JARLTB010000107.1:13307500-13477500 GCA_030141615.1 Unio pictorum
CAACAACAAAAAAAAAGAAAAAAAGAAAAAACAAACAAACAAAGAACAAAAACAATACCAGCCCCTCCCAATCGAAACCCACTAATACATTTTGACGAATCAGAGAAATTAAAAAATATGAGTTTCTCAATCGATACATGATAGTACCATATTTAATTTCATTCTTTCAACAACAAAAAAATGAACAAATGATTCTAATGATTCACAAGATAACAGACTGTCGATTATATTTTAGTTAGTAACTACGTCCATAAAAAAATAAAAATGTATTGACCAGTCAGCAAGTACATGCAATTTAAAACCGATCAATAAAAAAGAAACAGAATTAAAATTACTACACACTTTCCTGTGACGTTAAGCGCTCGTAGAAAAAATGATTGTACGCTGATAATGTACGTGAAGGCAAATGTATATCAATAATTTATAGCTGCTGTATAATAGCTACAAAGAGGACATTGAACTGTTTTTGTGTTATATTTTAACAGTAGCGTACTAACGGAGTGGGTTGGTGGATAGATGGCGAAACGGTTGCCCAGGGCGCCAGAGGTCTTGGATAGCCAAAACAGCTGGTAATTATTTTTTGAAAATGACCAAAACTGTGCGGTTCTAAATTTGTATTTGCGTGACGACCTAGTAATTAATTCTCCTATATCTACACAGTCATTCCGGATTCCTATAAAAGATATCAAGGTACATACAATTAATTATAGAGAATTATAAATATACACCAGACAGAACGGAAAATGCTATCCCTGGATTCTATAGAAGAATTCTTGACAATAGTTGGCCGAATAAATATTTTAATACGAATAACACTATTACATGTATACAGGTTAGATAATTTTTAATTCGTACTCTACGGAGATTCGAACCCTGGTCCGTCGGTAATTTTTTAAATATTAATTCTGCCGATTATTATCATGCATTCTCATACAACGGGCTGGCGGTATTGAAAAGCGAGTCCTATTTTCCCTAACTCCATGCTATTGACAAGAGCTTTTTTTTGCTGTCCGTATCATATCTGTTTGAAACCAAATGAAGCCTAGTATGCAGAACTCGCTACGTTTACTGAAGTGGTAATGACAATCGTAAACCATTGTCATGGAATGACAAAAGTTCGTAATTTTAGTTTAAGCTTCGTTTTGGAATGGAATGCGGTTTTAATATGCATCACGATAGAAAGACATTGTTAAAAGATGTCAAATAAATATGTCTAAGCCCTGTGACGTCTTCTGAGGGATTCCATTTACTCCAATTGTCTTTGGATGATAGAACATTGACCGTGACCTTGTCGTAAAACACCAAACCGTATGAAAGCAGACAATTCTATCCCCTCGGCAAGACGCAAGGTGGCAGGGTCCAGTTTCGTAAATTGGCCACTTGTAAATTTCTTAATTTAAGACTATGGTGTGACTCTTTTTAGCAATAATTGTTTATTATTTATAGATATAGATATATTTGTGAATTAGGTATTTCAGGCTTGTGTTATTCTTGCAATTGATGTCAAGCATGTACACCTTTACTATGCAGTATGTAGATAGTGAAATACCAATAGTCGGCTAGGAAGAAGAGCTAGCCTCCCATGACAGTAAACACATAGGTTTGGGGCAAGTAGAAAATCTCAAAAACAGATTGGATGACAACTATTCTGAATTGTATCAAGTTATTTAGCACACAATGTTTTTAAAAATTTTCATCCAGGGTAAGGGCTTGCGTTTGCATTGTAAACATATGCTGTTAAAAATGGCCTTCGGATGTATTAAAAAATTGCAGGTATAAATATAGGGGCTGGGGTGCACAAACTTCTGCTATGAATTGCCATTGACTTCTCTGGTCAAGTGGATAATATTCTTATGCTTTGTTTTAATATACGTATCTAAAAATATGGACTTTTTTAAAACCTCACTTGTGTATTTTATTTTTTTAATGATTTTGTTTGGTACCAAGTCGATCATTGGGGCATTACATTTGTACACAAAACTGGCACCCTGATCTTTCCTGTAACGATGTGCTTTTTAAGAACTCTGCGTGTGTTACTAGGATTTTTATATCGCTACGTCGTCTGCGGTGTGGAAGTTTATAATGATGCCTAGCACTGGGGCATCATGCCACAGACATACAGCATGATGTCTCACCCAGTCACATTATCCTGGCACCAGGCCGACCATTTCTAACATTTACCTCTTAATGCTGAGCGTCTAGCGAGGAAGCCGTAAGTACCATTTTTTGAAGTCTTTGGTATGACTCAGCCAGGGTTCGAACCATCAACCTCCCGCATCCGAGGCGGACATTCTGACCACAAAGGCACCGTAGCGGTCCCTTTTAAGAACTAAGCAAACACTTAAACGTATTTTCCATTACATCGAGCAATTTTAAAAAGTACGTCACACAGACCTAAACTTGAGGTGGGAAAAATTCTGGTACGTTATCATCTATATAAAAGCTGTTTGAAAAATGGCGACAATGTGCTAGATACATGTTTGATCGTTCCTTTGCAAAACAACGTCACTGAAGCAATACATGTAGCTCACAGTGAGACATTTTCAAGACCCTTGTGCAGTGGTTGTAAGTTACCCATAAGTAAATGTATACAGGTAGATGTAGCGTTTCTCGGCCGAAGATATGTGGTGACGTGCTTGTTAATGACAAAGTTGATGGAAACTAAAATTAGGTTGTAAGGATCTGCTCTTCGTATCGAATAGTTTCTTTTCATACGATGCCTCCAGAAACATACTTTGATGAATGCACGTGAAATAGGGCTAAAAGAATGTTTGTAAATACAAAAAAGTTACTTAGGTCTGATAAATAGATTCGACGATCTGCATTTATAAGATGCAACCATATAATATTTCTAAGCGTGCAGATGAAACAGATCCTATATATGGACGGTATTAGGAACAAACCTCTGAAAATGAATGTTACTAGGGTGAAATATAGGTAAAGGTGACCTGCGTTTGAAATGACCGAGTTATTCTTTTCTATGATGCACCCACATACAAATTTTAATGGTGATGATGATGTTGAATAGCATGGTCGGTGTTACGAACAAATGTACAAATATCCCTGAAGAAAATTAAACCATGGCCCCAAAAATGTGCTGTATTGGAGTGAAGCTTCTTAAACTGACGCTGCATGCTAATTTGAATAAATGTAAAAGAATACGGTGCGTTATGAACGTAAGTATTACAAAACGAAAAAGTAATGAAGCGGTAAAATGCTATATCCCATTAAAAATTGGTCATAAATGTTGCTTTGTACAAAGATTAGAAATTGTATTTTAAAAAATCATTGTATTAAAAAAAATCTAAGATAGCTTCCATTCTTGATAAGGTAATATCTTTTTTTTTTAATAAACACTGATTGCTGAAGAAAAAAAAAAATCTTGGGAAGGAACTAAGCTATGTTACTTTACCAAATGAAGGTTGTCTTTCCCTGCCTTCGATAAATGTGGCACGTATAAAGCTGGAATTGAATGATTAATGGATGAATGATTTCATTTATTTTTTATTGTCGGGATTTGGCAGCAGGCGAGACTGTAAATTATACACTACATGCTTAAATACATGTATTTATTTATTCTAAGAATCTTTTTTTTAGAATTTTGGGGCTTAAGGTGCATTATAGACATGCTACACAGAAGAGGGGTACTCATAAGGCAAGGACAGATCCTTTCTAAATAACTATGCATTAGCTAGCTACCTAAATAAATAAATAACAATAAAAATAAGAATGATCAAGCTCAAAATGTAAGCATAATAATTAATATTTTCGAGAATGTACAACTGATCTTTCATGTTTAATACTGGAGTGAATTTTCAGTCAAATTACTTATTGCGATCTTTACTAAGTAAACGAAGCACATTCTGTTCACCATGTCATATATTGCGAATTCACCTTTATTCGTGAAACATACATTTTCTATGACTTCGTGGTTTCTTAAACGTATTACTCATTTAAGGACCCTTTCTATACCGATGAATTAAAGCGGCAACTAAATTGGTTGTTGTTTCTTGTGCAAAACAACGAAGCTTAATAATCTATTCATATACATGCAAACTCAAGCGATTCAAGTTTGCTAAAAAGAAGTAAAAATGGTGAAATGGCCTATGTCCGAAATGATTTAGATAAACCTTAATTCCGTATCATATATAAAGTACAGTGTACTCGGTGAGATCATCCAACTAAAACCATATCAATTATTTATCACAAACTGCGATTGTTTCAGTATATCTGGTATCTATTTATGAAAACAACTTCGTTTTGAACTTGGCTTTGATTTTAAACGCAAACCGAATCATCCGGAGTCTTCCTAAGTAACACCGTTTGCGGGTAGACACAGACAAAAAATGGGAAGGCTCGCATTGTTTCTGCACAAACTGCATATAGATATGTGAACAGAATGGTCTGCGACTGGCCCAGAAATAGGGTAATGAGCTCAATAATGTGCCGATTAATGCACTACTCGGCAATTCGAAGCTGCAAATTATGTCACTGCTGAGAAAGCATACGATTCATAGGGTACAGGAACAACTCGAACTGTCAACCATTTTGTTCTAGCCTCAGTGATATTTTTTTTCTCTATACAACCAGAGTCCTCAGTTCATATATATACTTAGACTTAACTGGGTTAGACTCGTCCAGGGATAGTGTTCTTATGTTGAGCCTCTTCTTTGCTACTGAGAACAGTTATGTCATTGATCCATACACTTCGCCATCACCCCGTCCTTCCTAAATATATGGTTTGTAAAGACTTCTTCCCTTTACAATAAGGTAAAGGTGAAATATTTTTTTTTAATAAAATGTCAGCCTCCAGAAAGCGAGAGAAAAAAATCCATTTTGCAACCTCCTGGTGCCCGGCGTAAATCGCTCCAAGTTCGCTAAACCGTTTTATTAAACAATGTGCCTCCTGAGTAAGATTGCGCAGCTTTAAGGTAGGAAACAACGTCTTGACCTTTATTACTGGTATTACAAGAGTGACAAGCATTATCATTTCGAATTAGCTATAAGTACCATAACATTAATGCAAGTAATAGTGGGAAATTGTGACCTATTTGGGTGTGTAAAACAACTGCCCAAATCGAACAGAACTGTTTTTGCTCTTATTTTAACATACAATTTTGAGGAACAGCGTGGCTACGTTTTGCATCGGCGTATCTTTGTTTGCCTGTTCTTAAACGGATCACGATATTCCCAATCTCATTTCTTTGTAACCGTTTTCCGGCGGAAATGGGAAATTTAGTGATCCTAGATGCTGAGTAACATATAGGGTGACATCCATTGTCTCCTAACAATGCGCAATACAATATTAGTATTTGGTCCCAGTCTGTGGTGGATATATTTTTAATTATTTTTTAAAATATATTTAAGTTCTCTAGATGTAGGTGTGTGAGCTAAAGATGATGAAACAACTATATAAGGACGATACGAGGGCCGGAGTTGGCCTAAGATTGACTAACATGGCATATATCTAACAACTATATACCAGAGGTTCTGGTCAAGAAATCTGGTTCTTAATCACGGATTCTTTACTAATTTTCTTAAACGCTTTATTTGTGGTGAAAGTAGTTTCATGAGGATTTATCTAAATTTAGTATGATAAGTCATATCTCGTGTCAGATCAGCACAATTTGCAAAAAGTAGAGACGCCTTCAAATAAGAATTCATTGTGCGGAAATTGGTGAAATTCAGCTTTTTCTTCTTCATCAGCTGAAGCCATTTAAAATATTTTTCTTCTGTTTTAGTATCAACAGACATATTGAACGGCAGAAACATAAAAATTCTAAAGTTCTTCATACAAACATTTGGTCAAATTGTATTATGAGGTTTCTCAGAAGCGGTCATTTAAAGTTATCATTCCCAATGGTTTTACTAACGGTGGCCGTATTAAATGACGGGATTGCCAATATTTTGCAGAAACTGGACAAATCTTCGGTAACGGTGTTTTTTTTTTAAAACAAAAAAGTTAATGTAGCTCAATTCAGTGGGTATCTTTAAGTTGCCGGTTCAAGTTTTTTCAATTCTGTTTGTTTAAAAAAAACAGCAGCATTACGATGGAAGATCGGCATAGTTTGTTCATATATATTTGCCCATGCGCATTCTTTCTGTCAAACTGGAACAATTTGCGTTGGTAGTAAGCATATCCATAAAGTTAGACCAATTGTATTACGTTTAACTTTCGAAGTCAGAATATCCAGAAATACCAATCGTTTTGCGTTTTAAATCCCGAAACAGGATATAAGAACATTACAAAAAACAATTCAAAGTTATAATGCATACACTATTTTCAAAACCATTAACATCACTCAGACAATAGCATAAGCAAATACAGGATAGTCTCTGAAGACTTTCTCAAGCAAATAAGTGTGACATATTTCCTTTAGTCTGGCTCGGCCAGGCTACCCGGGAGAGAAATTTCATTCATGTCACTTATAAAATGTGACATTAATTGTCCCAGGCCGTGGATAAGGCATTATTTCACTGAATACATATTCGACTAAAGTCTATGACCTGAAACATTAACGAGACATTAATTGATTTTAGATTAAAATGTAGTTTTGAGGAATGTATTACTGTATAATGGGACAATGTTTCTCTCTAATGTTTCAGAACATATCGCACAGAAACAAAAGAAACTACCTTGTGCAAATTATTTTAAATCTTACAAAACAAGTGCTGCAGCGGCAGTTTGAAAAATTAAGCAAGCCTGGTTGATATTAGAGAATGTGTAAAGATTATGATTCCGATATGTAAATGTTGTTTATTCTGAGCGAGTCTTGTATCCTGATGGCGTGCAAGTAATTTGTACTTATTACTTGTATTTGTTAGTTTGCATGCTCAGTGGTGCAGACTTCTAGGATTGGATTTTAAGCGATAAGACTGCAGTTCGATTCTAGCAACGTAAAAATAATTTTTATATAAAATTTGCGAAACGTCTTACTGTCTACAGACAGTCACTACACGAAAGGCTGAAAAAATATACTCTTCGATCAAAATTAACTATCCGATTTAGAAAAGATCTGAAAAAAGAAAAACAAAACAAAACATGTAAATAAATTTGCATTCTATGGTTGACGCTAAAGGGCCGAGTTGCACAGTAGCTGTGTGTTCGCAAAATGCCACAAAGCATATAAAAATAGGAAATGTATGAAACAGACAACAGCAAATTTCGTTGTACGGTTAACACACAAAGCCGCATTAAACATAGCATGATCCCTGAGCGTAGATTGCTACATAAAATATGGTTTCCACCTGGGGGTGGTAGGTGGTGGATTTTTGAGGGAATTTTGTAACAACTGATTATGAAATTCAAATGTTAAAAATATGTGCATTATATATATATATATATATATATATATATATATATATATATATATATATATATATATATATATATATATATATATATATAGTTAAATAAATCATAAGACTAAAATATGCATTGAACATTGTTTTGGGTTAATTAGATTTGTATGAAAAAGAAAATTTTAAACAGACGTATCACTGAATGTCTTAATTATTCATTAAAGATGGACATGTAAGAATGTAGATTTTAGGGCGATAACAAAAAACATTTTGTATGGTTGTTTAAATTACACTGAATTATATTTCAAGATATAGGGAAGCTCATGCATACATTTATCTGAATGGGTTCAGAACAAAAGCAAACTAGCATCAATGAAACTATTCATGTGTAGCAATTATTTGAATGCATTCAAATCTGCCTTAAATGACAAATAATCAAACTACAGACCACACTTCACTCAAGCTCTCTACTAATGGCAAAAACCAGTTAATGAAAGAAGTTTTTAAAAGTGATGAAGATATAAATTAAATATGGAATCACCAGAAATATATTTCATTTAGCACGGATTTTATTCTAATGAAAGAAAAATCAATAACACTTAATGAGACAAGGTGGCTTGTAGATAGCTTAAGCTACATGGGTCAATCTATAGAACAGCTGATTGAACTTTAAGTAATATCGATACTATTGACATATACTGCGTGTAAATATTGGAGAAAAGACATGCCCATAGGAATATATGGATAGCTTGAAAAGGTTTGATGAAATAGCTATATTACCAATATAAACGTTTTTGCTCGTCAAGTAAGAATTTAAAAATATATAATTACGATTACCAATAGTGGGCTACTGGTCACTTCAGTCCATAATATTATCGAGTCCATACCAAAAATTCGGCTCATTACGGATTAGGTCCATACAAATTTAAGAAATCATTACTGTCACGGTCGGCTCATACTTTCAAAGAATGTCCATTACGACCCTACCATTGATCGTTTACGGCTTCGTAATCCTTGTTGTTACTGAACAATACATATTTATTATAAACGTGTTATTTACCAATTAGTTAAGTATTAGTTATTATGTAGATATATAAGGGTTCAATTACCTGTAAAATGTGAACAAATAAAATTAAAATTAAATCATCATAAATATGCTGAAGCTAATCATCCAAAAATACCTGGGCAAAAAATGGTGACGCGCAAATCTTGGAACTCAAAAAAACGACTACAAGAGGTCAAGATGAAAGTAACTCATGTACCTAAGTACTAATACATGTAACCCTCACAACGTAAGTCATAAAATAATACATGTCAGTAGAAAGATTGGCAACTGATGAACAAATTAAAAGTGACGAGAAACGTTTATTCGATTGTCCTGATGACCTATGTAGTGTATTTATAGATTATATTTCACTTACATGACAAGAACAACCCGACAACTCTAGTGAATATAGTTTGAGATGAAAATGATATATCAGAGTTACAGAAGAAAATAATGAAGAACTACAAGGGCACAAATCCATCAATACCCACATTTTTATGTACACTGAAAACGGAGAAATACGCCATTCACTATATAAACTTTAAACTTTACATATCTTACTTCCCCCTGGTCACAACGTTAACAAAATATAGTCCATAAGGTCTTGTTCAGTTCTCTCTATCCTTAAAGAAACAGGTAAAAACAAAAGTAATGTATGCGGTTAAAAACGTTGTAATCTTTTAGCTTCAGGTGATCGTAGCTTCCATGTGATAAAGTGATGCGTTTAAACAGCATTATGCCTAAATTGCTGACGATGGTATCGTTAGCATCTCCTGTAACCTCGATATCATACTATACATATTTATTCCCGATACAATCGATGTATTTCAGATTACCATCGATTTCTAAAGTTTAATCAGGATTTATCTATTCTTTGGTGTGCATTGTGGGTAAATTGCACAAAACAAACACGAAGGTATATCCTTCCAAATATATGAAAACGTGAAGTACAAGAATTTTATAAACATAAAATTATTATAATTGTGTAAAGTGTATAAAAGATAAAGACAACACATCCCAAATCCATGCCGTTATTTAACATTGAGAAGCTGTATACAAATTCGTCTTCAAAATTGTTGAATAGAATGTTACCAAACTTTGTAGAAAATAATGTGTGCATCACATTCTGGCTGTTAAAGCATGCAACCTATGATGTGCATTATTCAGAATTACACGTTTAGGGTTATACAGAGTGTTTAATAGCTTGAATTACACGTTTAGGGTTTATGCCGAGTGTTTAATAGCTTGAATTACACGTTTAGGGTTATGTCGAGTGTTTAACAGATTTAATTACACGTATGTTAGGGTTATACAGAGTGTTTAATAGCTTGAATTACATGTTTAGGGTTTATGCAGAGTGTTTAATAGCTTGAATTACAAGTTTAGGGTTTATGCAGAGCGTTCAATAGCTTGAATTACACGTTTAGGGTTATGCCGAGTGTTTAATAGCTTGAATTACACGTTTAGGGTTATGCAGAGTGTTTAATAGTTTGAATTACACGTATGTTAAGGTTATGCAGAGTGTTTAATAGCTTGAATTACAAGTTTATGGTTTATGCAGAGCATTCAATAGCTTGAATTACACGTTTAGGGTTATGCCAAGTGTTTAATAGCTTGAATTACACGTTTAGGGTTATGCAGTGTTTAATAGATTGAATTACTTGTTTAGGGTTTATGCAGAGCATTTAATAGATTGAATTAAACGTTTAGGGTTTTGCAGAGTGTTTAATAGATTGAATTACACATTTAGAGTTGTGCAGAGTGTTTAATAGATTGAATTACTCGTTTAGGGTTATGCCTCAAAAGTCATGGAGGATGATTAGAAAAGTAGGCTGCATTGTTCCTAGTATTCTTTTTACTTACTTTCAACCAAAGCTCACATAATTTGCTCTGAAGATAAAATGTGCTGACCACACCATAGCATAATATAGTCACAAAAAATGAATAAACTGATGTAATGTCTACAAGACAGACCCTAGGGCAATTATTCAATTAGAAGTTTTTGACAAGTCCTGAGGATAAGATTGGACATCTCTTTTGTTCTGTGCATTGTGGCATTACAGTAATTAAACAATGCAGAAATAATAACAACCAAACTATTAGGACAGTGACAAATTTACTGATTGTCCAACAAAGAAACATGTAACCTTTAATATATCAATGCTTAGACAACTAAAACTTTATTGGCTGTTAACAAAGAAACAAATCTATAAATCTAACTTAGTGACCTCTGAATTTAAGTTTGTGAAGATGTTTAATTGACATTATATATATATATATATATATATATATATATATATATATATATATATATAATTCTCTTACATTTACATTTTTGAGTTTTTTTTATATCATTTTGTGGCTGGAAAGTATTGTGATAGGGTGTTTGACTCAAACACCATGACTATCAAAATGGCTAAGATGGTACATTATGGTAATGACAATTTAATTTCAAAGACAACAACTGTTTTGGGAGACAAGGTGTCATTTATTACCAGATTCTTAATGTATAAATCAATAAAGATTTATACAATGGTTCCATTGGGTTTTTATAGCTTGGTAACACACATAGGCTGTTTAACCCCAGGGCAATTGGAGTAACATGCCTTGCCCAAGGTAGGATTAGAATCCATACCATTCTGTTCTTAAACACTAGCCAATCAACTATGATGGATTTATGTACTGAGAGTGTTTGACTTTTAATGTTGCTGAAAACAAATGTCAGCCATATCACTACGATGTCTGCAATGTGGCACTTTACAGTGATGTCTAGCACTGGAACATCATGCCACAGACATGTAAGACCATGTCCCACCCAGTTACATTATTCTGACACCTGGTCAACCAGTCCTAACACTAACTTCTTAATGCTGAGTGCCTGGTGGGGAAAAAAAATTGGGTTTTAAAATAAACACCTAAATTTAATGATAACATAAGCTTATTTTATTTAAGACATTAGAGTAAAAATCACTACTGGAATCCATCAGAGACACAAATACATTTTATATAGACTCTCATACTACCTTATACACAAATAACCCATATGAATGAAAAAAGTTAACACAAATTCAAATTTAACTTGTTCTTTTACGCAGACCTCAGCTTTTGTTCTCTCCCCATGTTTACAGTTTTTAGTCAGGTACTTTAGGGTGATCTCTCATATGGCTGAGACAAAAACTTGGTCTTTGACCTTCATGAAGTCAACCGGCTGAAAATGCTATTTTGAAGAACCATGTTTATTAAATTGTTAGGAAATAATCTAAAAATATTACTGAAAGTTTTCTTTTCAAGTAATGAAACACACCTACTAAAGCAGAGTAAACTGAATTTTCATTCAAGATTTATTTTTTGGTGCACCATGCAGAAAGACAAAGTTTTTAACTGCATGGAATGAGGCAGTCCATTTAAGTCCACGAGGCAGTCCATTTAAGACAGTAATGAGGCAGTCCATTTAAGACAGTAATGAGGCAGTCCATTTAAGACAGTAATGGGGCAGTCCATTTAAGACAGTAATGAGGCAGACCATTTAAGACAGTAATGAGGCAGTCTATTTAAGACAGTTATGAGGCAATCCATTGAAGTCCATGCAGCAGTCCATTTAAGACAGTAATGAGGCAGTCCATTTAAGACAGTAATGGGGCAGTCCATTTAAGACAGTAATGAGGCAGACCATTTAAGACAGTAATGAGGCAGTCTATTTAAGACAGTTATGAGGCAATTCATTTAAGTCCATGAGGCAGTCCATTTAAGACAGTAATGAGGCAGTCCATTTAAGACAGTAATGGGGCAGTCCATTTAAGACAGTAATGAGGCAGTCCATTTAAGGCAGTAATGAGGCAGTCCATTTAAGACAGTAATGAGGCAATCCATTTAAGTCAATGAGGCAGTCCATTTAAGACAGCAATGAGGCAATCCATTTAAGTCAATGAGGCATTCCATTTAAGACAGTAATGAGGCAATCCATTTAAGTCCATGCAGTAGTCCATTTAAGACAGTAATGAGGCAATCCATTTAAGTCAATGAGGCAGTCCATTTAAGACAGTAATGAGGCAATCCATTTAAGTCCATGCAGTAGTCCATTTAAGACAGTAATGAGGCAATCCATTTAAGTCAATGAGGCAGTCCATTTAAGACAGTAATGAGGCAGTCCATTTAAGACAGTAATGAGGCAGTCCATTTAAGACAGTTATGAGGCATTCCATTTAAGACAGTAATGAGGCAATCCATTTAAGTCCATGCAGCAGTCCATTTAAGACAGTAATAAGGCAGTCCATTTAAGACAGTTATGAGGCATTCCATTTAAGACATACAACAAAGAATATTATTACATTGAAAATTTTTTTATTCTTTCAGCTAGTGACCATGACTATTAACCTTTTGACCCTAAATTCAATATGATTCTTCCTTAACTGAAGTGCAAGCCATCAGTAAAGTTTGATATCTGTAAATGGTGGGGAAGATGAAGAACATACAATTTCTGTACATTCCTAAAGTTTATTGCACAAAATTTAAGCATTTATACAATAAAAGAAAATAAAGCAACTTACTCAGAAACAGCATCTGTTACTGTTAGTATGTTCTGTTCATAAATCCACGAACATGTGAATTGAAAAAACACAACAGAAGATTTGTTCCAATCTTCATCTTGCATTTGTTAAGAAAAAACTTTTGATAGATTCAATAGGTGTGCTGAGCACTCAGAGATACCCTTCTATATCTACATACTAAATTATACAGTAGTGCATCATTAAATGTGTTACTCCTCAGTGGAATACATGGTAATAATGATAAACAGGATTGATACGTTTTGTAGTTATTTTACATTTGTTCTTCTTTAATCCATAATCTATCAATTCATGTTAAAAATCTATCATCCTAAGTTCAAAAATCAAATTAAATTTAAATGTCTTAGGAATAAAATCATGTTTAGGAATCATCTAATTTTGAGCCCAGCATAGACCTAATTGCCCGTGCCCTCATTTCCAGCTCTAACAACTCCATTTGGTTTTGTGTTAGAACTGGGGCTATTGATCTTGGAACAGCTAACTTTGCCGTTTGCTTTAGCTCCTCACACAATTTGTTTGAGATGGACACTTCACCCTCATTTTCTGCCTCTTCATCTGCCTCCCAATCCTGACCTTCATGCTCTGAGTTATCTCCCTTTTCTTCAATTATCTCTCCTTCTTCCTCTTCCTGAGCATAGTAAGGACCTTCATTTTCACTGTTTGCATAACCAGGGGTGACACTAACATTTTTGTTCTAAAAAAAAAAAAAATACAATTATTTCAGCAGCTGACAGACAACATCCGAAATGTAAACATTTGGAGGAAATCTGAAATGCGTGTGTGTTGTTTAAAATTTTTAATGTAGCTTTAACAATTTTTCAGTCATATCGCTACAATGTCTGCAGTGAGGCAGTTTACAGTGATGTCTAACACTGGGGCATCATGCCGCGGATATGTAGCATGATTTCCCACCCAGTCACATTATCCTGACACCAGGCTGACCAGTTCTAACACTAACCTCTTAATGTTGAGGGTCAAGTGAGGCAGCTGTTAGTACAATTTATGTAAGTCAATGGTATGACTCGGCCGTGGATCAAACCCATGACCTCCCACTTCCATGGTGGACACTCTAACCACTAGGCCAAGGGTGCAGTGAAATCTAAAATGTAGGAATTTCACTTCAAATGACCCAATGTATTTTATAATACTGACAGAAGTAAGATGTCTATCTAACGGATAAAGAAGTTTTTAAAGTTTTATTCTCTTATATCCTGATTCATTTTCCCTGAAATCAAGAAAAAAAATGTGAGGCTCAATAAAGACGTGTGTTACTCTATAGGATACATAATCTCATGCCCTAAAATATTTCCCGTAAACTTTCTTTTTTCGTACTAATAAAAGCCTGGTACAGACTTGTATGAAATTAAACGAAATATGGAGATATACAGTGTAACTTGTCTAAGTGGACACCTCCACATAGCAGACACCTGTACATAATGAACCAGCAAAACCTTCTGGAAATGTTATTGATATAGTGGATACTTGCCTAATATGCAATACATAAAGTGCTTTTTGGTCAAGCAAGTATAAAGTACATCATAACCTAAGACATCAAAAATACAGGGGATTGCAAAACTTAGACAGTCAACAGGACAACTTTGCTAATTAGGACTAATTCTGTAATTGATATAAGTGTGTGTCAAATCTAAATGTACAGTCAAGATAAAATAAATATAGCACTTCTAAATATCTTCTATATTGAATGGTTCCCAAGAATGGGTGACTAGAATGACATATTTAGTATTAAAAAGGTCACCAGCCACCTATATTGTACAAAAGTCCAATATCATTATAATCATAATATAAATGCATTTCTCATATATGTACACCATACAAATGTTTAAATAGACTAAAAATTCCGTTTTTTAAATGAAAAAATTTACTTGGCAATATCCGTCCACAATCGGTAATTTCCGTGTGCCAAAGACGGATATGACGTACATTTATCCCTTCGGTTCAACCGAGCCATTCAAGCGCTGAGTTTCCCTGTGTAACTGTCTATGGGATACATCTTAATTATCGTAATTTTTTAAAACAAATATGGTGCACTATGTTGCTTATGGATGTAACCAAAAGAGTGATAATGGGACAAAAGGGTTCCTTCTTTTTCCGAAAGACCATGAAAATCCCGCCTGTGCATAAGACATTTTGAGGACAGTTGCTTTTTACATCCTCCTTCCATCATGAAGTCGATTAGTTTTCAAATGAAACTGAATTTGTTAAAGATGGCAGTGCCTACAATTTACCCAGAGACTGTCGAATATAAAACAAAACCCTTCTGTCACCAGAGATGTATGTATGTATGTATGTATGTATGTATGTATGTATGTATGTATGTATGTATGTATGTATGTATGTATGTATGTATGTATGTATGTATGTATGTATGTATGTATATATATATATATATATATATATATATATATATATATATATATATATTATTTTTTTTACAGGGCTTGAATTTAACACAAATTTCTTTGTAGCCAGAAGGACCAGTGTACTGAGAAATTTACTAGTCCTGCCAAACATGTACTAGTCCTGTCCACAAAACAATGTATTGAGATTAGATTAATAACAATTTTGTTTCATAAATAACATTATCTTATGAAATGCAGAGGTACACAAATATAAATCCTACTTCAAATCATCAATCAGTCAATTAACAGTTCTTGTTTCTCTATATTATCTGGATCCAATTTCAGAAAGGGATCCAGGTGTCCTTTCTCGTCCTCCACTTGTCCATGTCTTCTGAAATGTCCTATTATGCTTTTCCCTATCATAAGATTTATTCCTCTCTTTTATGTCATTTTCATTCAACTTTTGCTTTTTCCCCCGAGGCTGAACACCTATAAAACGCCACATTTAGCCTGTCTTATAAGGCAGGAATTGTGCATTGTTTTGAAATACAAGATGTTACATGATAGCTGATGCGAATTATTTAAAGTAAGAAAAGGAATGGCAGTTTCCTTAATATAAAAAAGTCCAAGCAAAAAACACGTTTCAAAACATGTGTCTTGGCCCCCCCTCCAAATTAAATGGCCTCTTACTGATAAAGTCTTGACTTCAGTGGATGTTTTGCAGGATCAAGCAGTGGCTATTGTAAACACTGTTATAAAATATTAACATCAAACGATAATGTTAGTTTCACCTTAAGTTTAGTACATGTTCCTAAATAATCGTACCTCAATGTATTGTTGAAATTAATAATAAGTGGGAAAATTTTCAAATCTTACATGCCCATGCTGAGAGATTTTAATTCCCAACAAATGTACGGCCACGTGTATTCAATTATTTGTTCTGTCTTGTATGGGAAAAATATAAAAACAATTTTTATTGTCATAGAAAAAGTAGTTGTATGGAAATGATGTGTCAGTAATGTGATCATAATAAATTGATCAAATTCTTATAATTATTTCGATGCAAACGTAAATTATGCAGTTTCCCATTTGTGACTATTCGCGCTTTTGGCTAGCAAGCAAAAAAAAAAAAGAAACAAACAAGCATGAAAACTATTTTCTGTGAATAGTTGATGCCATGCTCTTTTGTGTTGTACTTTGTTACTGTGGTCATGTGAATACAGTGTGATACCAGGTTATTTTTCATTTAATTCGCAGTCAGATTAATTAGGATATCAATTACCGAATTTCCGTTGTTACTGACGGGGCCATGATTGGCGCTGTTAAGTGAAATTCACAAAATCAGATGGCTTCTTGTAATAGAAACACATTTCTGAGGCAGAAATTGACTTCATCTTCTAATGCTAATATTTTATGACTGTGTTTACAACGGTCACTGCGTTGATTCTACAGAATATATATTGAAGTCACGTCTTTATTAGGGTATTGAGTAAACAAACGCTGACTGTTGGTAAACAAAACTTACTAGCCGATTGGACTAATAACATTATGATAGTTACAAGAAGCATGTACTATCTTCTGGGGATAAATGTACGTCATTTCCGGTTGGCGTCCTCTATAGGTGGGAAATCTTATCTATGGGGAGGTAACAGCGTTCTATACTTAATTTTAAGTAATTAAATTATTATATCATCTTTATGCTTCATATTTTTTTTAAAAAATTTGTGCAAATATGACTACTTTCATTCCCGTAATGCAAATATGATATACACATATAAATGTCAGAGTATGGCCAGTGACCTTTAAGTGAACAGCATCCTCATTTATAATCCTTATTTGTCCCCAGGCTTAGCAAATGCAGATTTGTACCTTGACAATAAACTTGTGTCCACTCTTAAAAAAATGTAATATTGCTTAACCGCTTGTGTCCATCAATTACTTTTCTCTAGTTTGACCAATTTTTGATAGCCTATATAATTGGTTACAAAGGAAGTTGACTTGGGTTTTTTACACAGGTGTGCAATGAAGAAGGTTTGTGACATTTTCCAGTAATCTATACATCATTTTGAAGTAGAGAAATGTTTCCTTTCAGCACGTCATGACTATCAGAGTCTGATAATAAGAAGTTTACAGCCATATCAAGTGAATCTTTTGTGATTTTTCAACGGTTAGACAGCATAATGCTTGCCCCTAGGTCATCCAACTTTGGCAGCTTAACATATACAATGTTATGTACAGCGTTATCATAAATTCATAAAACACATAATGTCCAAACAACAATTAATTGGTCAAAATTTAACTTGGGTTATGACATTCAAACCTTCCAAAATATTTTGGTCAATGAGCAATCTTCCCTTGGAATGTGCCTTGAGTAGGTAGGTTTCCATACACAAAGTTGGTGGAAATTGTGAAGACCTCCATTACATTTATCAAGTCAACAATTCTTATTGTGTAGGACCATGTCCCAAAGATGTGTGTGTGTGTGTGTGTGTGTGTGTGTTTAGGTTTTAAACACTGCTTTAAAATCTTTCTGTCATAGTGCTATGATTTCCACAGTGTGCTAGTTACTAATGATGTCTAGCACTGGGGAATCATGCTGCAGACATGTAGCATGATGTCATACCCATTCACATTATCCTGACACCAGGCTGACTAGTCCGAACACTAACCTCTTAATGCTGAGCATCTAGTGAGGCAGAAGCTATTACCATTTTTTATAAGTCTTGGTATGACTCCACTGGGGTTCAATCATGTGACCTCCCACATCCAAGACAAGTGCCCTAACCACTTAAAACAATAATGAAATTCTGATGTTCTCTGTCTCTCACTGGTCAATCTCATATGATAGACTAATGACAAGGACAAATTAAATGCAAAATGACACCACGACTATGAAAAGGTGTTGTTATAAATGTGAATACCATTTAGAAATCAAGTGTAATTGTGAATACCATTTAGCAAGTGTAAATGTGAATACCATTTAGAAATCAAGTGTAAATGTGAATACCATTTAGAAATCAAGTGTAAATGTGAACACCATTTAAAAATCAAGTGCAAGGCATGTGTCTGTAATCACTTGGATTGCAAACGTTCTCACTTTCTTTAAATTTAATTAAGGAACCATGCAGAAGATGGGTTTAAATAATCTGCATTATGAACACAAATTAATTTGACTCATGTTAGAATCCTGCTTGAATTGTATACCCGTCTTTCTTTTCAGTACCTGCATAAGCTGTAAAGTGGGAAGCAAACTGAATTTTGTACAATTAGGAATGGGACAGTTAAAAGTGAAATTCACTGAGTACAATGAGAAATGGGACAGTTAAAAGTAAAATTCATTGAGTACAATAAGGATTGAGATCATGAGAAGTCAACTGGAAAGGACGGGGGGCAGTATGAAGTGAACTGTATTGAGTACAATGAGAACTGGAAGAGTGAGAAGTGAGCTGTACTGAGTACAAAGACTGGGATATTGAGAAGTGGACTGTACTGAGTACAATGAAGACAGGGTCAGTGAGAAGTGAGCTGTATAGATTACAATGAGGACTGGGACAGTAAGAAGTGAACTGCACTGAGCACAATAAGGACTGGGACAGTGAGAAGTGAACTGCATTGAGCACAATGAGGTTTGGGACAGTTAAAAATGAATGGTATTTAGTACAATGAGGACTGAGACAATGTGAAGTGAACTGGATTGAGTACAATGAGGATTGTGATGGTGAAAAGCGAATGGTATTTAGTACAATGAGGACTGGGACAGTGAGAAGTGAACCATATTGAGTACAGTGAGGATTGGGACAGTGAGAAGTGAACTGTATTGAGTACAATGAGAACTAGGACAGTGAAAAGCAACTTTACTGAGTACAATCAGGACTGAAACAGTGAAAAGTGAACTGTATTGAGTACATTGATAATTGGGACAGGGAGAAGTGTACTGTATTAAGTACATTGAGGACTGGGACAAGTACCATACATTTTGCAACTCATTTGTTCCAGAGACAAGTAATTTGAAAATATGTTCCTGAGCAGAGCTTACATTTCAAGATAAAACTGACTTTAGTTAAGTCTTAAAGATCAATAATGCAAAAGAGCTTTGTATATAGCCAGCTCATATTATACCACTCTGCTGTTCTTGTGGTTAGAGCGTTCACATCATATGCGGGAGGTCACAGGTTTGAACCCCATCCAAGTCATAAAAAAGATATATAAAAATGGTACAAACAGCTGCCTTGCTAGGCATTCAGCATTAAGAAGTATTAGGACTGTTTGTCAGAATAATTTGACTGGGTGGGACATGAAGCTACATGTCTGTGGCATGATGCCCTAGTGCCAGATATCACTGTAATCTGCCACACTGCAGACATCGTAGCAATATGACTGAAAAATTGTTAAAGCTATATTAAAAATCCAAATCAAGCACACACACACACACACACACACACACACACACACATATTTATTAGCATTTCTTTGCATCTCAAGGAACATTGTAGGTTAGAAATGAGAGCTGATGATATCAATGATGACAACTGTACATTCATATTTTGCCAAAAAATCACTGATGATGAAACTACCATGTGTTGGAAGGATATATTTTGTGCCTTCCTACCTTTAGGTGAAGCTTGATCTATCTAAATTAAATTTTGTAATTTAAATTTTAACAATTATTTGTTGATGATCAGAGTGAAAAGTCCAACTTAATGCATTAAAACTGCATGTTAGTGCATTAACATTTTCAGTACAATTTTTGTTTCATAGTTAACTTATCATGCATTTCAATGTTAACTTATCATGCATTTCAATGTTACTTATCATGCATTTCAATGTTAACTTATGCATTTCAATGTTAACTTATCATGCATTTCATTGTTAATTTTTCATGCATTTCAGTGTTAACTTATCATGCATTTCCTTGTTAACTTATCATGCATTTCATTGTTAACATATGCATTTCAATGTTTACCTTATGCATTTCATTGTTAAGTTATCATGCATTTCATTGTTAAGTTATCATGCATTTCAATGTTAACGTATCATGCATTTCATTGTTAACTTATCATGCATTTCAGTGTTAACTTATCATGCATTTCATTGTAAACTTATCATGCATTTCATTGTTAACTTATCATGCATTTCACTGTTATTTTATTTTGCATTTCATTGTTAACTTATCATGCATTTCATTGTTAACATATGCATTTCAATGTTTACCTTATGCATTTCATTGTTAAGTTATCATGCATTTCATTGTTAAGTTATCATGCATTTCAATGTTAACTTATCATGCATTTCATTGTTAACTTATCATGCATTTCAGTGTTAACTTATCATGCATTTCATTGCAAACTTATCATGCATTTCATTGTTAACTTGTGCATTTCATTGTTATTTTATTTTGCATTTCATTGTAACTCATCATGCATTTCATTGTTAACTTATCATGCATTTCAATGTTAACTTATTATGCGTTTCAATGTTAACTTATTATGATTTCATTGTTAACTTATTAAGCATGTCAATGTTAACTTATTATGCATGTCAATGTTAACTTATTATGCATGTCAATGTTAACTTATTATGCATGTCAATGTTAACTTATTATGCATGTCAATGTTAACTTATTATGCATGTCAATGTTAACTTATTATGCATGTCAATGTTAACTTATTATGCATGTCAATGTTAACTTATTATGCATTTCATTGTTAACCTATTATGCATTTCAATGTTAACTTATTATGCATTTCATTGTAAACTTATGCACATCAGTGTTTATTTATTTTGCATTTAATTTTTAACTTATGCACTTCCTTGTGAACTTGTTATGCATTTCAATGTTAACTTATCATGCACTTCATTGTTAACTTATCATACACTTCAATGTGAACTTGTGCATTTCAATGTTAACTTTGAAATTTTGCGTTGGATTGTCATTCCAAATGAATAGCACAGTGCAGTATATTTGTTTAAAACAATTAATCCTATTATCCCAACGATTCTCTACTCTTTCACACATTATGCAACACTCAGAGCAACATCTATCCAAGCTGTAAAGCCATTTAGAGTACTAGCCCTGTATATAAAGAACACCTGTCTGTAAAGGACAATTTTTTAAATGTCTCTTCACTGTCTTTTATATACAGGTTCAATGCATAAGCAATATGAAACTCATTGACATAAAAGATAGTAACATAATTGAATGAACTCATTAACCCCTGGTGCCTGATTTACTCATCAGGAGGTTGTACCATACCTCTGCAGGGTCAAGGTTATTTAAGACATGCTAAAGCAGGTGGTATTATAGAAAGGTAGATGGATGTAGCTCTACAATGATACCAAATAATCAGGACTTTCTGGTTGCACTACGAAATACAGATGGAAAAACCTATTTTTCTGGACCCGATTATTTTCCACCAAACATTCACCTGTTGATGGAAACCACTTATGTGCACAAAGACAGGTAATCCTTAGCAAAAAGTAGGACAAGATGGGGATTTGAAATAAAAAGTGGTATGGATATATAATTCACTAGTCCATTAAGCAAAAAAAAAATGAAAGAAAGACCTCCAACTTGTACATTTCTGCTCATGTGCGAGTGAAACAGCCAATGCAAAATGACATTTCTAAAATAACTAGGCATTAGGTTAATCGTAAATCTCTTGGAACTGAACTTATTAGGATATTTTCAGAAATAGCCCCTAAAATGTGTTTCCTACTCGCATTTCAGCAAAAGTGACAAAAATCTCCAGGGATTAATGAGTTAATAAATTCCTGCATAGCAATCATCAGATACATTTTTTAGATATACAGACAATCATTTAAAGATGACAACATGTATATAGAACAACAAGGTTAGCATCATTTACCCCTCCTTGTTCTTCATCTTGGTTCTGTTCCTCAGAACTTGCAATTAATTGGCCATGACCTACTGCTCTCTCCTCCCTGGAATATTATAAGATGAAATGGTTCACAATGTGGAATTGTACTGTCAAACATTGGTAGTGCAGATGCAATTTAAAAAAAAAAATATCAGTCCATCCTAATAAAGAAGTGTACATGACTTTTTCAATGGTAAGCAAATACTCCATCATAATACATCCAAGTCTACAACCTTATTTGGTACAGGCCTCACCTAAATACTCCATCATACAACATCCATGTCCACTACTTCTTTGGTACAAATAGGCCTCACCTAAATACTCCATCATACAACATCCATGTCCACTACTTCTTTGGTACAAATAGGCCTCACCTAAATACTCCATCATACAACATCCATGTCCACTACTTCTTTGGTACAAATAGGCCTCACCTAAATACTCCATCATACAACATCCATGTCCACTACTTCTTTGGTACAAATAGGCCTCACCTAAATACTCCATCATACAACATCCATGTCGATTACTTCCTTTGGTACAAACAGGCCTCACCTATGTGTGATTTTAATCTAATGCAACTTAACAATTACTTTACTCCAGAAACTGATAACATGTTGATTAAATGACATACCATACATCAATGCTCACAAGTCCGGTTTAACTGCCAACTACACAGACCAAGATCTGTCACTTTATGATGTGCCAACATATCTGATTTAATACAGTTTGTTAGGGGTAATTAGTATAACAAAGAACAGACAAGTCATGTCCAACTTCTTTCAAGCTTCAGTCTGTTTAAGTTATTTTTAAAGCGCCACCCTATGATGCATACAAGTGGATACAACTGGGTCATGGGCATTATTTGACCTGCAGGTCATAGGCTGCACATATCTTGTATTGACCATGATCTGCTGGATCATTATGTGATGGCAGATCAGTGTCTATGTTGTTTGCAGTTGGACCTGATTTACAAGCGAGTATTTATGGTAATATAATTGCATGACTTATTCCTCTTGATAATCCCTTGTTGAAAGGAAAATATACCTGCTGTGTAGCTGAGAATAAATGACCTTATGTGAAGTGGGCCCCAAGTGGTCTAGTAGTTTAAAGCGCTCTCTATTGTGGATCACTGCGATCTCACCTCTGTCTGCGTGGGATCCGAGTCTCGGATTTAGCCAATGTGGGTAGGTGAGAAAGCTTGCCAGTAGCTTCTCATGGGTTGGTGGTTCTTAACGGAGTTTTTCCAGGTTCTTCCTCCACCATTAATACTGGCCACAATGTACAGCCTATCTTGTGCTGAAAAATGACATTAAACCGTACTATAACAACAACAACCATATGTGAGATGATAGGTCACTCTGTGCCTACCAATCATGTGAAATTACCACCTGTTCACCTCCAACAAATTTGCAATATTTGGCAAAGAAATATGTTTCAGTATAAGTAACATGTTTTTTAAAAACAATTTGTATTATTCTTAAAAATGTAAAATTACAAAGTTGCATAAATTATACTGCAGTAGACAATATATTTGTATTTCAAGTTTGTATAACCTAAGTGTTTAATTTCAATAAATGATAAAAAATGTTATAGTGGCTTGAGACCTTATTCATGTACAAGGAAATTCGCTCCAAAATATGCTAATGCAATTAGTATATAATCTTATCCTTATTAATTAGTATATAATCTTATCCTTATTAATTTTGCCTATGAAGTAAATGAGTGAACAATTAATAACAAAAATCCTAAATAATGACTGTTTAGAAGTATACTGTTGTATATAATAATTTTCAAGTTCGCCTGTGTTCGTCAGATGGACATTTGATCAATGGTGCATGTTGATGGATATGTTTAAGTATTTCTTTATCATTAGATTTTTTTGTATCACCACACCTCCTTCTGCCAAATAAGAAAGTAAAGAGTCACTCAAGTGTCTGAAAGATTGCGATGATAAATCATTATTTATAAGACATTAAAGTTTAAATTTAACAAATTTAAGATAATGCAATCTGGAGTTCACTGCTTCCTATACAAGTAAAATAATATACATCAAAGCCTGACATTTTACGGGGTTCTCCACCCAGAACCTAGAAACATTTTTTTTAACAAAACTTTTTAAATTTTAATATCTTTTCTTTTCTTCAAGCCATTAATGAGGCATACTTTTCCACATACATTTATGTAAACATTTTGTGATTGCCATCAATTATGTAAATATTCAGCTCATCTTACACGTGACCACAAAAATGTCTTTCGCTATGTTTCGGGAAGGGAATTAATCTAATTCCTCCATTCATTCTGGTTATTGATATCCCACTGATTTCTTTACACCCTTATTGATAAAAAAACAACAACAAATCATTGCAAAATTTGTAAATATTTATTATAATCAATTCATGATTGCCACGAGCAACTTGTTGGAGGAAAATGGCAGACCAAAAGCAGTGCCTGGAGGTGTGTCTAATTTATGCATGCTGACTGGTTAATTTATCAGCATGATTGACAAGTGGCAATAGGTCAATTTAGTTTCATCTAGAAAGATGATTGCTATTGTGGGGAGAAAATACTGTAAAATAATACCCATCTCTTGACATCTGCAATTGCTAAAATCAAACTGCTTAAAATTTAAAGCCACTTTTTCAGGACAAAATTGCTAAATTTTATTTACACAAGAATAATCCACTACAAGTAACTTGCTTCATGTCCTTCTATCTTTTACCTTTTGGGTGGTTCTGTGTTTAATGACAGCTGAAATGATGTGGAGTCCACCTGAGGTTCCTGAGCTGTAACTGTAAAGTAACGGACATTTTTGTGAGTTTATTGAGAGAAACAGAAAACAATGGATTCTATCTAACAGGTTCACTTTACTTTTCAATAGTGTAATTTGTAAGAAAGGACTGAAGCTGATGAATAAAACCTTGCACCTTTCTTCATGTATATGTAACGTCAAACTTGTCAGAAGATGATGTGCGGTGCAAAAAACATGTTTTACCCCCAACCCCTGAAACAATCCTGTTTTGCAAAACACTATTCTCAGCAACTCAGCGAAAAAAAACCCAAAACAATAAAACAACAGCATCAACAAAATAATCCCAGGGAGACGGACAGATACCTTACTGTAGCACCGTGATATGCAATATGCGGGCATCCTGTAGCCTATATAAAGAGCTTTATAAACATATACAACCATCAGGCAGCTTTTACAATTGATTCTCAAAGAGTAATTAAAAGGTAAGGTTGAGGAAAATAAACACCATTTCACAGATTAATAACAGGCAGACAATAGCTTGGGTGATGATATGTTTATGTCTTTTGTGAACTGGTGTGTGTGTGTGTGTGTGTGTGTGCAGAGTTGTAATGTAGCTTTAATAATTTTTCAGTCATATCGCTATGACGTATGCAGTGTGACAGTTTATGCTCATGTACAGCTCTGGACTGGGGCATCATGCCGCAGACATGTAGAATGATGTGCCACCCAGTCACATTATCCTGACACCAGACATACCAGCCCTAACACTAACCTCTTAATGCTGAGGACCAAGTGAGGGAGATGCTAATAGTACCATTTGTATGTGCCTAATCTTTAGAAGTTCTAAGAGTTTTACAACATATATAATAATATGACTACAAAAAAAAAAAAAACACCATGAACTCAGAAAACATTTTAAAAAATGCTGAAAATATTTAAGGTAGGAAACATTATTAGGTCATTAAGTTTGTTCTTGCAGTTAAAAATGGTGAATTTTAAGAGCACTCTTGAAAGGAATCACTGTCTTTATGTCTGATTTCAATGAGCAATTTATTCCATGTTGTTGGGCCCTGGTATGCAAAAGAATGTAAGAATCAAACACAAAATTTGTTCTCTGTGCTACATTTCACTGACAGACTCCAGTCCAACATACCTATCTGGCCACTATGAAAATGAAGTCATATGGACAACGTTCTTTTGCATACCAGGGCCCAGCAATGTGGAACAAACTGCTCATTGAAATTAGACACAATGACACAGTGATCCCTTTATAGAGTGCTCTTAAATCTCAGTTTCCTACCTTGAATTTTCAGCATTTTTTATGTTTTCTAATTTCATGGTGATTATTTTGTTTTTTGTAGTCATATCATTATATATGTTAGCTTCTAAGCTTCTAAAGATTAGGTGCTATACAAAGTCCTCATTATTTGGTTGACAACATCAGTTCCAGTCTGTATGGTAGTAAACACAAAGCAATGGTGCCTGGCTGGTTGTTTTAACAGTAAAAATTTTCAGTCGAGATATTTTAAGCAACAAATTTGTCGCAAGGGAAGTATAACAATAACCTCAAGTCTGCTGATACAGAATTACAAGATACATTACAGCACATCATCATCAAATATGTCATTGAGTAAGAAGGAATGCTACATAAACTTCATGTCATGCATTTGAACAGGAATTCCATAAGGAATGAGTTGAATTTTTTATCTGAGTGCAGTGCTGACCAGCAGGAAATTAATACATCCATCTGGTGTTTGCTCTGAAGATCGTTAATGGACTTCTTCACGAAAAACAAAATTTTCCACTGCAGGAGCAATCAATACTTGAGAAGTGTTATCTGACAATGTCCAGAGATTTTTATTTGGTATCTTTGGTTATATTACTTATTCTTTAAAGAAGAAAAATATCAAATATTTTTCACTGCGATAGTCACCTCCATGGCATTTTTAAGTTTACAAAGTCTTGAAGATATTTAAGCCACATCATCTGCATAAATGATACATGTACATGCTTGGCATACTAATAAAAACTTATGACACCATTAACATTTTTATCAGGCTACAAAAAACAACTGAAATTTGGATTGATGGGACAAAAAATATCATTGTAAATCAATAACCTGAAAAACTGAAAATAACTGTCAATCAGGAGAAAGTGAGGGGTGGCTGTGTGGGTGGTAGTGTTATAAATAAGTACTGCTCTGTGCCTCTGTTTTTTTTTATGCAGGTGTATTAGATAAAAAATGATCACAGTAAAATAAGTAAAAGTAATTAAACCTATAATAAAACAGTCAAGAAATACCTGTAACTTTAAAAAGAAACAAAACTGGGATTTATTTACACATACAATTTTTTTCATGACAGTACCATTCAAAACGTCTTAAAATGTGTAATAAAACATAAAAACATTAGCAGTTTGATGAAAATGAATTATTATCCTAAATAAAACTAAACCAAAATCAATGAATGACTGATGAAAAAATATTGTTGCTTTTGTTTTGGGTTGAACACCATTTCAGCATTTGATAGACTATACAAAGCAGCCATTTTAACTGACAAAGGAAGAATCCAGGAAAACCCCAGGAAGAACCACTGACAGATGGGAAAACTACTGGCAAGCTTTCAAACCTACCCACATTGGCCAAGCCTGAGACTCTAACCAACACAAACAAAAAGTGAGATGCAGTGATTGATAAATGTGAGCACTTTGAACAACTCAGACACCTGGGACTCCTTGAAATCATACATAATTGAGAAAATGTATCTGAGAGAGAACTGGCTTAACAAAGTCACATTTATTTCAAAAATTACTGAAATAAGGTTCTTAAAAAGTTCTGCAGTCAAAAGAAAATGTATTCTGATTTCCAATTATACACATCATGGCTTATCATAATTATATTCACTTATAAATCAAGTCCATCTGTGATCTGCAAACCCATAATGCAACAGCAATTCTGAATCCATGTTGTTTTTAAAAGCAATCAGTTGAACAAACAAACTAGACCCCGATCTGCCATCATATCATGCATGGGCAGATCAGGGCCTATGTTGTTTGCTGTTGGACCTAACATGTAAGTGAGTTATATGGCAATTGCAAGACAAATAAGGAAATGCATAACAAAACAATTGATGCATATCCCACAGTTGCATCAGAAAGCAGATTGAGTCCTTAAATTTACAATGAGCTTTCAAAAATTATTTTAGCTTTCAAATTTGCTTAAATGACAACAAATAATGACTTTATTTAAAAGAACATGATAAAATACATACAACAGATCAACTGGTATGTATATGACACTTGTGAAAGGAAAACATTTTTTTTTTCAAAGATAGAATTATGTCTACATTTACCCCCCACCCTCGTGTTTAAATTATACAGGAAATGTTTTGTGTAGCCAACTGAAAATTTTATTTAGCTTTTCAAAATGGTAGCAAATGTGACTTGATTTAACACGCATATAATTAATGAATAAAATAGTTGCAACATCACCGTTATGTCAATGATAGGTTTTTACATTCATGTCCTGACCATGTGTATTAAAATAAAACTTCTCTCTGTAAAAGCTGATCAAGTCAAGAGAAATGTTTTGAGCTCTTAAATTATATAAAAATGATTTGATGGAGGAAAAAAATGCATAAAACAGTAATTGCTAAGCACTCGACACTTGTCAATGAAATGAGGTTCAATGATAGAATTTTAAGCTTATGTTTAGAAACTTGATAGTACCCATCACTTTTGTTTGAACTTTATTTAACTTTAAAATGGCACCAAATATACAAAGAATTTATTTAGCTTTTCAATGGCATCAAATATACAATATATTTAGCTTTTAAATGGTATCAAATATATAGTTTATTGAGCTTTTCAATGGTATTCAATATACAATTTATTTAGCTTTCAATGGTACTAAATATCCAATTTATTTAACCTTTATTTATTTATACAATTTAATTTTTGATTGGCACCACATATACCAAAAAGTTATTTAGCTTTACATTCATATCAAATACACAAAGAATTTATTTAGTATTTTAACATTATCAAATATACAATTTATTTAGCTTTTCAATGGTACTAAAAATACAACTTATTTAGCTTTTAATGGTACTAAATACACAATTTATTTAGCTTTTAATGGTACTAAATACATTAATTTATTTAGCTTTTAATGATATAAAATACAAAATGTATTTAGCTTTAATTGGTATTTGTTTTTAATGGTATTTATTTAGCTTTTAATGGTATTTAGGTATATACACTATTTAGATTTTAATGATATAAAACATAAAACTTATTAGCTTTTAATGGTCCTAAATATGCAATTTATTCAGCTGCTAATGGTCATAAATATGCAACTTATTTAGCTTTTTCAATGGTCCTAAATATACAACTTATTATCTTTCAATGGTATAAAATATACAACTTATTTAGCTTTCAATGGTCCTAAATATACAACTTATTAGCTTTCAATGGTATAAAATATACAACTTATTTAGCTTTCAATGGTCCTAAATATACAACTTATTAGCTTTCAATGGTATAAAATATACAACTTATTTAGCTTTCAATGGTCCTAAATATGCAACTTATTTAGCTTTCAATGGTCCTAAATATACAACTTATTATCTTTCAATGGTATAAAATATACAACTTATTTAGCTTTCAATGGTCCTAAATATACAACTTATTAGCTTTCAATGGTATAAAATATACAACTTATTTTTGCTTCTAATGGTCCTAAATATGCAAATTATTTAGCTTTTAATGGTCCTAAATATGCAACTTACTTGGCTTTCAATGGCACCAAATATATCATTTATTTAACTTTTTAATGATACTAAATGTACAAACATTACAGCTTTTCAACGGTATCAAATATACTGTTATGCGCTAAGGCTCTAAAAAAAACTGTAACATAAAAAATATAACATGAAAAACAAAAAAAGAATTTAAAACTGACAAAAAATTAAATTAAAATCTCTCTCTCTCTCTCTCTCTCTCTCTCTCTCAGATATACTTAACACTTCTCCCCATAAAATATTTTTTATATAATAAACCTTTCTTTTTACCATAGATTAATTATACATGAGGTTAAAGAAAAATATAAGAGTACTCTAATGGAATACAAACGGTGTACATGAAATAATACATTTCTACACACGGGGGGAGGGGGGGGGGGAAATGTAGCTGCTATTAAATTATGTTTCCCTTGATGTGCCTGATGTCAAAATTATATTCATGTAACAATAAACTCCACCATAGTGCCTGAAATGTTTATTAATAGTCACAGGGAATTCAGAGATAGCCTTGACCTTGCCATCTATAGGTTTAACTTGTCCATGCCCCACAATATGTCCTAGAAAAGTTACACTAGCATGGCTGAACTGACCTTTAGATAAATTAACTGTCAAACTTCCATCAGTGAGTCTGTCAAAGAATTTCCAAATTGTTGCTAAAAGTTCTTTCCAGATGTTGTTGAAGATGATGACATCATTGCTGTAAGCATCACAATTATTTAGACCTGAGGTGATCATATTCATAAGTACTTGGTGAGCCTTTCATCCAAAATGGCACTACTTTATACTGTTAAAGTCCAATCATGAGTGACAAAATTTCATTTGCTTTTTATGCCAGTGGAAGGTTGACTTTGGTGACATACTTAGCATTTTTGAACTTATCAATAAAGTCATCGATTCTTGGCAATGGAAATGAATCTATCTTTGTCACACCATTCACCTTCCTAAAATCAGTGATCATACGGAAAGCTTTATCTGGTTTTGGAACAAGTTTACATGGTAAACTCCAGTCACTTTTACTGGGCTCTATAAAAATAAATTCACCAGCAAATACTGAATTTCTTTTTTCATATATTCCTGTTTGAGAGGGTTCATCCAATTTCACTTTTGACTTGCACTGCTTAAGTAAAAGCAAAACATGTGACCTACCACTTAAGTAAATACAAAACATTTGACCTACCACTTAAGTAAATGCAAACACAGCATATGACCTACCACTTAAGTAAATGTGAACACTGCATAAGACCCACCACTTAAGTAAATACAAAACATTTGACCTACCACTTAAGTAAATGCAAACACAGCATATGACCTAACACTTAAGTAAATACAAAACATATGACCTACCACTTAAGTAAATGTGAACACTGCATAAGACCCACCACTTAAGTAAATACAAAATCAAACTCACACAGTCATTGTGTTTTGTTATGATTGCTGTGATTCATAGCAAATAATTAAAACAATGAAAACCAAAATACAGTAAAGGGGGGGGGGTAGACCTGCCCCCCCAAGTGACTTTTGTCCTACCCGTCGTTGGGTTTCTTTCCTAGGTGGCTTTTGTCCGAACCCCAATACAACTACCATTGATTCACTTTTAGCTTGTATCTAGCTTATACTGTGTTAGGAGACGTTGAATGACATCACGCACACATGTACAGTCAGACAAATGGACTATGTAGACTGTATAATGTTCCTGCATGTCTTTGAAAGTGTGATGATTAAAAAAATCTCAAAAGAGAATGGCTTTTTATGGAATACTCCACTGAAAAGGCTTCGGTTATCAAAATCTTAACAGAAAAGTCCACTGGAAAGGCTTCAGATATAACAAACCTAATAAAAACAGTTCACTGGAAAGGCTTCAGATAGCAAAATAGTTTGCCTCCCAAAGAAGCATTGTTGTTGTCTTTTCAATAAATGTTGTTGGTGAAGACAAAATTTTGATACAGAATACAACTATACCATTAATTTATAAACTGATGTATCATACCATTTGTATTTTTTGTTGTTTGGACAACAAAAGGTCTTTTACAAATAAGAATTTTTTCATACCATGTATAATTACTAATAATTATAGCCTGGCAGCAAACTGCATAGTCCTCCGCTGTCATAAAATGTGCTTGCATGTTTGGGTCTATGCAGTTTGTACAGATTTATTAGTAGAACAAACAATACAGACCCAGATCTTATGGTGCTTTATATGATGTCATATCATGGTCTATCTTGTATGCAGTTAGATTTGACACATGCATGAGTATATATGGCAAATTTGAATTTCCATTCTCTGTGTATATAGATTTCAGTATGGAGGTTTATGAATATGTTTCACTTACATATATTTCAGTGTCCAAAATTAAAGTCATCTGGGATGCTATAATGCCATTCTCAGCAGTCAGTGTTACAGATACCATATTGCAAAAATTTAAGTTTTACATGCCGCTGTGATTTTTCTGAACTGTTAATCAATTTACTAGCATATAAATTTATAGCCCCCCCCCCCCCTTCCACGTAATAGTCAGTGGAATAAAATCAATTTCTTTCAGACTGCAAGTCTGTCTGGACAGTTGACAATAATTTTATTCAAAGAGATTAAGCATTCATATTCATTTCTCCAATACCATACAGATGTGTGTGTGTGTGTGTGTGTGTGTGTGCATGTATGTATGCTTTCTCAGTTTATAAAACTTATCCCTGTGCTGCCCTGTTCTCACCTTCATGCTTTATGTCAAAATATTAGCTTCTTGGGTAGGACCGTAATGATTGTTTTTATATTTCGATCGTGACCTAAATTTTCCCTTTTTTCCTTCCAAAACCTTATAGGACATTTTAGGAAAAATTTCTTATGGTACAAAATTGAATTAGAAACCATATATGTACTCAATGAACTGATTAGATTTTCAGCTACTTACTGCAATTTTTAAGGTTTTATTTACACATCCTACAATACCACTCCGGTGGCCTAGTGGATTTAAGAGCATGTGCCTCAGATGCGGGAGGTTTTGGGTTCAATCCATGGCCAATTAATACCGAAGACATAAAAATGGTACCAACAGCTGCCTCACTTGGCACTAAGTATTAAAAGGTTACTTTTAGAACTGGTCGGCCTGGTATGAGGATAACATGACTAGGTGGGCGTCATCATACTACATGTCTGCTGCATGATGCGCCAGTGCTAGACATTACTATACACTGACACACTGCAGACATCGTAGTGATATGACTGAAAATTTTTACAGCTACATTAAAAATCACACGCACGCACGCGCGCACACACACACACACACACACACACACACACACACACACACACACACACACACACACACACACACACACACACACACACACACACACACACACACACACACACACACACACACACATATATTTTGGACACTTTCCTGAAAACCATGACAGCATATTCCAGCAAAATCCACTTATGGTGGACAAATTAAATTTTGTATGCTTCTTTGTATGCATCTGAAGATCCCAATTAATGTTTGAAGTGATTATAGTACATGTATGTTTTCTAGATTTTAAAATATTTTGTGGCATATTTTTATTGGGTAACATTGTTTGACAATCAAAATAAAGTTCTTAATCATCATTATAAAAAAATAGTTGTTTTACTAAACAGCTATAAAACTTGTATAATAGTACATCATGTCTCACCAGAAACTTGTATAATAGTACATCATGTCTCACCAGAAACTTGTATAATAGTACATCATGTCTCACTAGAAACTTGTATAATAGTACATCATGTCTCACCAGAAACTTGTATAATAGTACATCATGTCTCACTAGAAACTTGTATAATAGTACATCATGTCTCACCAGAAACTTGTATAATAGTACATCATGTCTCACCAGAAACTTGTATAATAGTACATCATGTCTCACTAGAAACTTGTATAATAGTACATCATGTCTCACCAGAAACTTGTATAATAGTACATCATGTCTCACCAGAAACTTGTATAATAGTACATCATGTCTCACCAGAAACTTGTATAATAGTACATCATGTCTCGCTAGAAACTTGTATAATAGTACATCATGTCTCACCAGAAACTTGTATAATAGTACATCATGTCTCACCAGAAACTTGTATAATAGTACATCATGTCTCACTAGAAACTTGTATAATAGTACATCATGTCTCACCAGAAACTTGTATAATAGTACATCATGTCTCACCAGAAACTTGTATAATAATACATCATGTCTCACCAGAAACTTCTATATAAAGGATATACAGTGCTTAAGAACATTAGTAAAAACCTATTTATATTTCTACATAATCATTATATTTTTATGTATTTCCATATATAAAAATTTCCACCATGTATCTTGTATAAACAGATTTCACTGGATTGAATGTATATACACTGATAACTGTTTTCTATTATACTGGGAAGTAATCAAGCACTTCCTCATTATAAAGACCCTAATTTTAACACAATTTCCTGTTTTAAGGCAAGTATCATCAAACATTCGATTTCTTAATGTTATGTAATGAAATTCTATGCATCATGTACTTAATTAAAAGGTGGTCTCACAATAAGGTTCTTTCACTCTAAGGTGGTATACTCCTGGGCTCCCCCAGAGATCATTTTAGTGGGGGAGTGGTGTATTCATACTGACTACAAATGCCTTAATATTCTGAAATACTTTGCTAACTGCCCTTATGACCATCTCTTAAATGTATTGAATTCATAATTCAACAGCTGTACTTTGCTTAAAAATGACAGAAAAATCAATAGTGATGAGTTCTAGTGTAACAAGTCACATGTTCTGCCCAAACACTAATGTCACAGAATTAAATCCCAAAGGATACTGTAGTTTTATTTCAAAAAAGTCAAATGTCTGTTGTAAAATACAGAACAACAGAACAACCATTAATTGAGTTGCAAGAACCAATCTGATATGGAGTTCAGTTATTCATCATCTGGGGAAAAGATATGAATACAGGTCAATTCAGGGTTTATTTTTTAATTTTACAATCAATATTCATTAACGAAAGAATATCTAGACTGTAGGCATACTAATAGTATAGGAGTAACAACTCAGATGGGGTCCAGAGTAGCCGTGTGGTCTAAAACACTCTCAGTTACGGATCACTGCCATCACACCTCTGCCTGTGGGTTTGAGTCTCAGATTCGGCCAATGTGGGTATGTGAGAAATCTTGCCAGTAGCTTCTTGCTGGTCAGTGGTTCTTTCTGGGGGTTTTCCCTTGTTCTTCCTCCACCTTTAATACTGGCCACCATATTTAGCCTATTGTCTGCTGAAAAATGTCATTAAACCCAACAGCAACCACAACAACAATTCAGACAGATATAACTGACACAAGTTTTAAGTAATTTTGAATAAATCTTTGAAAGTAGGTCATAATGAGCTAGTTTTGGTGCATGAAGCATGTCCATAACAAGATGCACTCTCAGTGCAAGTTTCACATCAATAAGCAAACTTTTGCTAAAGGTTGTGCAACAATATGAACATGGCGAAATGACTCAAATTTTTCAAACAATCTGGAATAAATCAACAAAAATGGTCACATCTACCCGCTTTTGGAGCACAACATATAGCCATCCTACAATGGTCCTGAGATCAGTGCAAACTTGGCAGCTATAGGTGATATGGTCCTGGAATCAGAATATGCATGATTTTTTCACAAAGACTGGAATGAATATCATATCAACCAAGTTTTGGTGCGTGTTCAAATTAAATGTCAGTAGCTTAAGTTTGTACAGGGAAACATGAACAGACACAAAAAATCCTATACTTCTGCATTTTTGAGTACACATATAACCTTGGTAGTAATTTTACAAAAATATAAAACTGGCTCACATCGAATTTATGAAGTGCAAAAATTATTGTAGAAAATGGAACATGTTCTGATCGTGATCAAATTTTATCTGTTTTGATGAAAAATGAAGCACGTGCTTTTTAAAAATACTGCTTCTCTAACAGCTCCTCAAGTTTTTGACCTGTAAAACAATAATCTACTAATGACCCCGAGATGTAATGGGTCAAATATTACATAATTCTTTGTCTATTACATTCAAAATGAAGAAGTAAAATTCATTACAAAGGGTTAAATATGTCTTTAGGCTTGACTGTGAAATTAGATCTTACAGTTTGAAGCAGTGCCAGCAAGATCTTTGAGGGTGAACAGATTTGGAAAATAGGGTACTGTATAGAACAGTACTACTGCACTTGATGTGTGATTCTGTGGCCCTATGTTGGAATCCCACCACTGGCACTTAAAAAATGTGATTGTCTATGCACGTTCAAAGGTTTTCTTAGGTACTCAAATCTCAACACAAAACTCAGGTCATTTTATTTTGAAAGTAATTTTTACAAATGGCTGAGAATTGTTGTACAAAAAAAAAATAAAACTACAAAATGTGTACCCAGAATAAGAATTATCTCCTAAAGTGCCAAATACAAAACTTAATGTATATACATGTAGATGGAAGGATTGGTATTCGTGAAATACCTTTATTTCCTGGCATCAGTCATAGAATTCTCAAGCATCTTTATATTAACTTGTTTTTTTTTATTTCGTTTATCCATTAAAATGCCACATAAAAGCAATAAATTAAAATTTAAATATTGCTAAGTCTAGCTTGCAAACTGCTTTATCTCAATCAATAAAGGTGTCACAAACTAAGCTTCAAAGACTACACTTAATGTAGATGTTAACTAAACTTAATTCAAAGGTGACTAGGTCAAGTGTTTCATTGTGTATTGGTGACTAGGTCAAGTGTTTCATTGTCTATTGGCAAGAAAATCAATAAAAGAGTCAATAAGATTTTTTTTCAAATTATTTAATGTCTCTACTGCCAAAAATTTTAAAAGGTGTGAAAGTTTCTCTCCTGGACTTGTCAAATGAGCCATGACACCACATAGTTGGTGTCAGGATGCTTCTGCACATATTTTTCAAACAAAATAGGTTAAGCTTAGGCCTGAATTAAGAAGAAATATGTGAAGCTTAGGCCTGAATTAAGAAGAAATATGTGAAGCTTAGGCCTGAATTAAGAAGAAATATGTGAAGCTTAGGCCTGAATTAAGAAGAAATATGTGAAGCTTAGGCCTGAATTAAGAAGAAATATGTGAAGCTTAGGCCTGAATTAAGAAGAAATATCTGAAGCTTAGACCTGAATTAAAAACAAATATCTGAAGCTTAGACCTGAATTAAGAACAAATATCTGAAGCTTAGACCTGAATTAAGAATATTATAGGTGAAATACAGGCCTGAATTAAGAAGAAATATGTGAACGTTAGGTCTAAATTAAGAAGAAATATCTGAAGCTTCGGCCTCAATTTGGAACAAATATGTGAAGCTTAGGCCTGAATTAAGAACAAATATGTGAATCTTAGGCCTGAATTAAGAACAATATAGATGAAACGTAGGCCTGAATTAAGAACAAATATGTGAATCTTAGGCCTGAATTATGAACAAATATGTGAATCTTAGGCCTGAATTAAGAACAAATATGTGAGACTAAGAAAAAGAAAATAAGATACTAGCACCAAGAGCTCCAAAACTTATTTGGAAACCTGATTTTAAAAAAAAAAATCAACTGGAAGAATTCTTGCAGAGTCAAGGTGGTACTAAATGCAAATGGTGTTGATTTAATATCCAATACTGCTGGCAGCTTGAAAACCTTGATACTGCTACTCATCCTGGATTGATGGTTATATCAACAAGCCAAAAGACTAATTATCATGTATATTTAGTCCTAATTGAAAATAGTGCAGATTTAGTATCCAATATGGCCACTAATGCAGCCATTTTAGAATTCTTGATGTTGCTGCTTCTTCTAAGCAGAAATCATTCTTTTTTACTCAAACACTTGTTATGGTTTCTAGTTGCCCATAACTCAAAATGATGGTAATCTGACAGCCAGTCTGGTTCAAAATCAAACCTGCAACCCATAGATTACAAAATCAATGCTCTGCCAAAAAAATAAAAATGAAACTGCAATGACTTGATCCAGCTGGCACAAGGTGGTTATACATAATTAGTAATACTCATGCATGGCATAATCTAACCTTATCCAATTGCTTAATAGGCAATCATATTCAAACTCTTGTCATTTATAATCTTATGATAAATTTTGATTGATATTCTTTTCAAATGTTTCTATGATAGGATATCAAATTCAATTAACTTTTCATACAACACAAAAATTATTCTCTGCAGCCAACGAAATTTAATTTCTTTGAGTGATGTAACATTTTCAACTCCAGCCCATAATGAATGTCATATTTTTGTTTATTAAATATTTGCCTCTGAGGAATCTGAATTCAATCACAGCTGCAGAATATAACACTGTTAGCTACGTGCTGCCAAAAGGGAGATGGAAAATATAGTACATGTAGATCAGAAAAGTGATAAATATAATTTCAATTTAAATTAGCTGCGATTAGAAGGAAAAAAAATTGAGAAAGTTTAATATTACACCACTGTCAAACTGCAGTTTAATTTAGTTATTGAATTAGTGTCCAAATTTGTTGCTGTTGATATCATGGGTTTAATGTCATATTTCAGCAAATGATAAGTTATACATAACAGACAGTGTAATTGGTGGAGGAAGAACATGGGAAAACCCTGGTAAGAACCACCAACCCACTGGAAGCTACTGGCAAGCTTTCTCAAATACCCACAATGGCCAATCCTGACACTTGAACCCCTGCAGACATGAGGCAAGACTTGTCTAAATCTGAATCAATGCAGTATGTATGTATGTATGTATGTATGTATGTATGTATGTATGTATGTATGTATGTATGTATGTATGTATGTATGTATGTATGTATGTATGCATGCATGCATGCATGTATGTATACACAGAGAGAGAGAGAGAGAGAGAGAGAGAGAGAGAGAGAGAGAGAGAGAGAGAGAGAGAGAGAGAGAGAGAGAGAGAGAGAGTAAAGTGAGCAAGCTTTTAAATGCCTTAAATCTTTATCCTCCACCTGGTTCTATTTTTTCTGGAGATGAGCAGTTAGCTTTTAGGTACATCAGAGCTATGTATAGGTGCAATTACTTGTGGCACTGGTTTCATTTCTGCTTGGCATTGAATTACAATTCTCTAAACTGATTCATAATATGGTGTCATTATACCCAAAACAATTTCATATAATTATTTTCCAAACACACAATTAATATTGGGTGTCATTATTCCCAAAAACAATTTCATATAATTATGTATCCAAACACAAAATATACTATTCAGGAAAAAGTGGCTTCTTAATAAGTGCCAGTTTAGAATTACAATTTGATGTATATACATAACATTTCTAAACGGACATTTAGTGGGTTTCGGCATTACGAGCGTACTGTAAGATTCCACCTGCCTTGTGAGTTTATTTTGTATTTGGTTTTGTGCGGATTGATGCCATATTTCAGCACATGTGACAAGTATTTGATCCCTGCTTGGAACAAATTTTATAACCTGTTTCATTATTTGGGAAACATGTTAGCTCAGGCGGTAGAGTGTCGGACTCATAACCCAGGTATGGCAGGCATTAGGTACTTGCCCAGGCCAGCTTCAGTTGCTTACCATGGTGTATCCATGAGAAGGTACATAGCGCTCATTTTGTCAGAATGATATAATCTATATTGTGTTAAAAGTGAGTTCAAACCATAATTATCTTCTTGTCCTAAGACCTAGAGGCAAACTTCCGCTCACCTGTCTATGCAATAAATCCAAAAAAAATAATTAGGATTTGCCAATACTTTTTATCCACACACTAAAAATATTCAAATCAAAATTAATCAGCAAATATCTGTTCTCTGCATAACTTTGTTTTTATTGTTTTGCTTTTATAGATATCACTTCCTTTTCATCAGTTTTCACATTTTTTTATGGAAATTTTTGTAGTTTTTACAATATCATAAAATCTCTAAAACTGTACAAAATGAATTGTTTGAATGAATTATTACTTGCCACAGGTGGAATTGTTGCAGATGTCATGAAAATTCTTTTATTTGTGCTGAACTTTTTGCTAAAGTGGATCGATAGAAAAAGCAGATTTGAAATTAATCTACCATTTTAATCAACATAAAACAAAATTAAAAAGTCTAGGAGACAGTGTAAGTAGCTTATTGTATAGAAAAATATATACAGTTCTTTCTGTTGATTCTTACCATTATACAACAATATTTTTATACTTAAAAAAATCCTTTCATTGCAAGAAATAGTTGTGAGTTCTCTTGAGTTGATGTTATGAATATTTCAATGATAAAGACATTAAATATTGTGTGAGTATGTGTGTGTCAGAGAGAGAGAGAGAGAGAGAGAGAGAGAGAGAGAGAGAGAGAGAGAGAGAGAGTTATTTCCCTTGAGTCATGTCTTGAACTGTGCATGGACTGATATGCATATCACAGGTAAACATACATCATTGTTTTCATGTTCAGTACATACTCGATGGCTTGGTCAATTATTCTCCCATAATTAATTAAGGTATTAACAAGATAGTGATACATCTACCCTAGACCTAGATAACCGTTTTCTTATTCAATATGCTGCATCTAATCAATCTAATATTTGCAATGATATCCATAATTTCCAAAAATATATAAAAAGTATGCTCCATAAAATTGATTGTATATCAAAATAGGTTTTTCTTAATAAAATCCATCAATAGATTAATTATTAAAAGTAACTGTGTCCTTTTTAACCATAAAAATTCTGCTAAATGTTGTGTCTCACCTGATGTGTCAAGGCAAAATGCAAACATCTTGCCAATTTGCTAAAGCAAAAAATGTAGAGACCTACCTTTATCTGTGGTCAGTTAAGTACCTAAATAAAGTAAAACTTGACTATAACAAACATTCAAAAAGTTATGAAGATGTCAGTTAAAGAGTGTCCTTAATATAAAAAAAATATAAGCAGCAGAAACATAATCCCTTGTCTGTTTGATAATTCACAGTCTACATTTGTGAAAGCATATTTGTATTTACTGTGAAAACATTTTGTACAAAATTAAGTATAATTTTAGTTGACTATTTTCTGTGCAAGATGCACAGATGTTCTTTCCATATTAAGGTAAATTTCACAGCATAAAACCTTAACATAATCACTGGAGCATGAAAAGCAAGTCTCTGTAACCTCCCTTTTTATAATCTGATTACTGTAGTATAATCTAAGATGAACACACCTACAAGATTCAAAACTTTATGTAAGCTTATAACAATGACAATGATTTTCCCTATTTCTCACTTATGTTTTGCAGGCGAGATAAGTTTGATAAGTGTATAAAGTGTGAAAGATAACACTTCCTGAAGATGCCTAAATTTGGAAGAATTTGTAGATAAAGCTTATTAAATTTCTCATTTCTTATGGTTGTTTTGTGTTAAAGGTTTTGTGAAAGGCAATAAGATGCAAAAAGTTCATATTAATTTTTACCATCATATTTATCAACAACATTCTTTTTGAAAATGTTAGATACAGACAATTTCTGAAATCCAATAGCACCTTTCTTTAAGAAATTGTTAATTCCAGAAATGTCTAAAATCCAAACACCTGTCATAAATGTTCACAGTAAATATATTACCGTTATTTACAATTAAGTTATGACCCTTGGTATTTTGGTTATACATTTTATAAGGTAATAACAACAGCTATTGTGCACATAACCATTACAATGAATCATATACATGGGCTTTCATGCGGTCATCTAGGGTCAGCATATACTTTTCCTAGTAATAAAATGACCACTGTGTTCCATACATTATAATAATGTTAAGATTAGACCATCTACACTTTTTACAAAGTTCGATACATTTTAATTTAGAAAAACTTTCTATAATTATATGCTCACCATAACTTTTCAGCATCAGATTCAAGGTACACCCTCCCCTACCTACCTTATGATTAGAGAACTGCAGCAATGTTTTCCTTTTATTACAAATATAATCATTAAATATTTTGTTTAAAAATGATATCTAGTAACACTATCTTCATAATCAGATACCGGTACTTGCGTATGAAGTACACCTGGCCATAAAATACAGCATTTATGAAGCTATCTTGTCACATTTAATTACATATTTCACCTCTTTTTATGGAACATCTGTTGGAAATGGACATATTTCTGTGACCTGTTTTATGGTGTTTCTCTTCATTATTTTAAAATGCTGTGAGGCAAAGATAGTACACTTGTTTCTTTAGGACAGTGGCTCAGTGGTTACAAAGCATACAAGACATGTGAAGATCAGCTAGGTTTGCCTATGTGTCAAGCCCTTTAAGGCAGGGCACATTACATGCCTTTGCATGATATAACTTTCACTGTGGTGCTGTGCTAAAACAATTCACAATTTTTCAATTTATGTCATGACTACATCTGATGTATGACCTACAGTAAAACACATCCACTAAAAAGACTTTTAGAAGTTGACCTATCCTAAGTGAATGTCCATCCATCTTTCCTCTCACTTGTCAAAGAATTCAGTGAATGATTGATCAATAGTTTACTGTCAAGCCTGACCAGTCACATAGGAGACAATTAAACTTTCTTAATTTCCTCCAGACATGACAGGTTTGACAGTGCAATGCTTCTCATATTAATAAAATATGGCACATCCTTTCAAAATATCTGCTTAAATGAGTTGGCAAGTCAATTACAATGCTGTTGTGGGTATTGGTTGGCAAGTCAATTACAATGCTGTTGTGGGTATTGGTTGGCAAGTCAATTACAGTGCTGTTGTGGGTATTGGTTGGCAAGTCAATTACAATGCTGTTGTGGGCATTGGTTGGCAAGTCAATTACAATGATGTGGGTATTTGTTCAGTATGGCCTTATGGCACATCAACACAACCAGGTTAGAATGTGCTTTGCAAATGGAGTAAGTGAAGCAGTCTGATGTCAAATTCTGAACCCTCACCTATCTGGTTTATAGAGTCCTGTATGCTAGCCAACAAGTCACAATCCACCATTGCTGTGGGTTATACTTACTATCTACTAGTTCAAAAGTTGAGTCAAACTGCAAGCATAAAGAATCTTCCTCTGCCATAGCATATTGCAACTGCAGATCAATCTCTATGATGTTTGTTCTACAGATTATTTTTTTACAAAATACATGGACCCAGATCTGCCAGCTCATTATGCAATAGCAGATCTGGGTCTGCACAGTGTGCAGTTGGAATCATAAGCTGTATTTATAAGGACATGCTGAACTAGATGACCATTTCATTACACGGTCTTGACCCATTTCATTACACTGTCTTGACCATTTCATTTCACTGTTGACCATACAATGACCAATCTTTCCACATAAAATCAAACCAAATATACTTCCTTGCAAGGAGTGGATCAACAACATTTGTTCTGGGGTTCAATCCTGAAAAAGTACCATATTGTTTTTGCTTAAAAGAATAACCAAGTTTACTGTTTTTTCAGTGAACACTAGTGTTTAGATTGGAGATGAAAGGGGATGAGGTGACTGACTTTCCACCCCTTGCCTGAATCCAACACCGACTGTGTAACCACAAAATGTACTGCATACCCAGGTCAGCCATCACATAACATGAAAGCCGACATGGATCTAAAACTGTTCATTCCATTTATATTATTTAAGGCACTGTCAACAATGATCTGCTGGTGAATTATGTGATGTCATATATGGGTCTATGTTGTCCATGATATGCAAGTATTTCAAGAAAACTGGGTCGACTACAGTATGTAATGCTAAATCTGGCCAATATAGCTGGTGGAGGAAAGAGCCAAAAAGATTATCTACTGACCCATAGGAACCTACTGCTTGGATATAAAGTAAATATAATGTGTTTATACATGTATGTGCTACTATATCTATGTATGCATGTGTGTGTACATGTGTGCATTTGTATCTAATTAAATTCCTTTGTATGAAGGCCTTAAGGTAGATTAGTTCCTTCAGCTAATTGTATTACCCTCATTATTTAAAGTCATTATTATTATTTTTCTACCATTCACATGCTGGTCAGGAAGAAACTTAAATTTATGCAGACACAAGTTAGCTGTGAGAGTGATTTATTTATAAAGGTCAGCTCCTTATTCCAAAGACAGTACATGTACTTCCAGGATACTCTGGCCAGCATGAATTATTGCACAAAGTCAATTATATAACACTGCATGAAACTCCTTAACATGCAAGATAGAGAACAACTTTAAAACCAATATTTTCAGTCAATTTAAAATCTCTGTATTATTCATTCATTTTTTAATTTGATGATAATAAAGAAACAAAACATAAAGGAAAACAAAAATGAATTAATCTCCAAGAAGCTGGCTGTGATGTGCATGTCAATCCAGCATAAAAGCTTTTAGCAAATTGGTGCTGTACTTGTCAGGATGAGTGTGTGTGTGATTTGGATTTAACGTACATGTAGCTTTGACAATTTTTCAGTCATATTGCAATGTCTGCAGTGTGGAAGTTTATAGTGATGTCTAGCACTGGGGAATCATGCTGCAGACATGTAGCATGATGTCCCCACTCAGTCACATTATCCTTATACCAAATGGATCAGTCCTAACACTAACCTCTTAATTCTGAGTGCCTAGTGAGGCAGCTGTTAGTACCGTTTTTTAATAATTCTTTAATATGACTCAGCTGGGGTTTGAGCCTGCAACCTCCCGCATCCAAGGCAGATGCTCTAACCACTAGACCACCAGAGCGGTTCATATCAGGATGTATCGATATAACCAAGTAATGTGACTCAGTGGCCAACTATACATGAGAAAAAAAGGATTACATAAAACACCAATGATGAGAATAGTTTTGGTTGTGGACCAACAGACATGCAGATAGCCATTCAAGCAGATGTTAACTTGTCACAATGTCAAGTTTCCATCAAATGGGCAATACAGATTTGACTAGTGTCTAGTTTCCATCAAATGGGCATTACAGATTTGACTAGTGTCTAGTTTCCATCAAATGGGCAATACAGATTTGACTAGTGTCTAGTTTCCATCAAATGGGCAGTACAGATTTGACTAGTGTCTAGTTTTGTGATGAATAATTATTGCATCCAGTCTACTATTCACAAAACATAAAAACATGATTGTAAATTTTAAAAAAAAAACGTTTTTCTCATTTTATACACAACTGAAAGTGCCAATTTGTGTCAATTAATAATTGTATCTGCCAAACTAAATGGCATTAGCCAAAGTCAAAAGGTAATGGCTAGAGAGTCATTTACATAAAAGGTCAGACCTGTCAAAACCAGATATCCTGTCACCATTCAAGGAACAGACACTTCAATGACAACTGATAACTTTGAACTTGCATTTATGCCTCTATATCAAATCAAATGAATCTCCTGACTGACAACTGACCAGTTAAGAAATGGCAGAGACACCTAAAAAATCCAAAAACCAAGAAACAAAAATCCTAAAGCATAAACCATGAACACACATGAACAAAAAAGAATTATTAGCTTTACAGCCTGATATTAATTTGTTTTATATCTCACTGAGATACAAATCCTAACAAAGTTATATTGCAGTGTTATTTAGTCAAGCAGATTATCCCTTGAAAGTAATATCAGCATATCTCGCTGAGATACAAATCCTAGCAAAGTCATATTGCAGTGTTATTTAGTCAAGCAGATTATCCCTTGAAAGTAATATCAGCATATCTCACTGAGATAAAAATCCACGCAAAGTTATATTGCAGTGTTTATTAGTCAAGCAGATTATCCCTTGAAAGTCTCACTGAGATACAAATCCTAGCAAAGTTATACCTGTATTGCAATGTTATTTAGTCAAGCAGATTATACCTTAAAATCATATCAGCATATCTCACCGAGATACAAAATCCTAGCAATATTTCAATGTTATTGGGTCAAGTTTATTATCTCCAGCTAATGTCTTCATTTGCCATGTACATGTAAATACATTACAATGCGGGTTTCATAAATTTTTGATTACAATAAGTAATACTCAACTGTGAAAATTTTGTTTTAAAAAAACCCCTAAAGTATAGTTTATCGTTGACTGTTTGTGAAGTATTTAACTTGAAAAACAATTTAAATTTGGACAAAATCCAAGCAATCATAAAAAAATGAATAACTTGGTACACCTTTTCTTGATCTACTCAGAGTTAAAAATATATCCCTATGTATCGGTCAAAACATTGAAAAGTACCAAACAAAGTACCGTCATTAATTGTCCATAAAAAACTGAATCAGCATTTTACAAGAGAACTGTGAATGGCATTTTACATACCATCTCCACATTTAAGTTCTTCATGAAGGAACTAGTAGGCAATGACTGATTCTTAAGACTTCACCGACTGGTTTCATTTATCTCAACCTTTGGTTATGCTGCATGGTCTTGAACTAAAGCTTCCAACCAGAAACCACTAATTTCTTATAAGATTCAATATATCCTGACCTTTTACCTTTATACCCTAAAATTCAGAAGTATTTTTCATTCCCTATAAAAAAGTTATCAACTAAGTTCGGCCAAGGAACTTATTCTAAAACACATTATTCTACAAAATCTATTTTCCTCTGACCTTTTGCTATCACAATCACTGTGCTGCTTTATTTCCTCAAGTGAAAAGCAATTCAAACACTTTGGTCAAGGTGTGTGGTCTAGAACTTAAGTTATTAAGCAAAAGACATTTATCTACTTTTAGTTGGTGACCCAAATCTTTAACTATGTGATCCCCAGATTAATAAGCTTCTTTCTGCTCCACCCACAATTTTGGTGTATGGTCCAGAACTGAAAAATTTTGAGCAGGTACCAAATTTCGTTTTCAGCCACAGTGACCATGAACTTTAACCTTTTGGCCTTTTAATCAATAACCTTCTTACCTTAATTCAAGTGCAAGCCATCCACAATGTTTAGTTCTGGGCTGTCATATAGAATAAAAATTATTATGTAGAAACAACTTTCCATCTTTCCGCAACATTGACCTTGACCATTCACATTTAGATGCCCAAACTGACATGCTTCTTTCTTACCCCAAACAAAAAAGCCATCCAACCACAAAGTTTAATGTTGTACAGAAACAAATTTTCTCCTTTCAGACTCAGTCACCTTGACCTTTGGACCCCAGGATCACTGAAATTCTTCCCTAATGCAAGTTTTTGGGTTTTCTCCCAAATCTCTGATAATGATAGATCATATAGAACTCAAAATGTGGTGTAGAAACTTAATAGAGAACAGATGGAGTGAAGTAGAGACAGCATTGTAACAAAGCATGTGATACATTATGGTGAGTGTATATGAAAAGTTGATGGCTTACTAGCAAGTATGAAGTCAGCAATAAACGAATTTGAATGTACAGACCCATTTTTATGGGCATCCATTTTCTGATTTGTCTGTGGATTTTGAAATTACTTTATTCTATACTTTACTTTTTTTTTTTAATTCTGAAGAATACTGTGAGACCTTCTATATACTAAAGTTTACACATAAAAATTTTGTCTTCAGTAGTTAATTCTTTATTTTACTGACAGTAATCAATGTATTATTGTATTCTTCCATACAAATGTGTTGTGTTTTAAATTTAATGAGTTACAATATACAAATATTACATTTTTCAATTTCTAAGTATTTATGAGTATCAATTTATCATTTTATGTATTTTCCTTTCTCCTGTTTTGTATCACTCAATGGTCTAATAAATTAAGTGAAGAATTTATTCTTTGATATCAGTTACTTCACTATCTCCTGTCATGGAAACACATGCTGTGTTTCCTTCAGGATTTATTTCATCAACTATATTAATATATTCCTTTCCATTCAATAGGTTTTAGTATCAAATGAACCTAGACTGACAACATTTTCAAGAAATTTAAAGTCTTACACACAAAAAAAGACAAATGTGACATATCTTAATACTCACTGCAAATGGTAACTAATCAATCACTAGAAATCAGCCAAAAAACCAGGCCTCTTGTGCTGCCGTCTAATGGGTTATCAAATTTGGCTTTTAATTAAGATTTCTAAAAAAAAAACATGCACATTTTAAATATCAACTGTGTCTGTAATTTTAAAGCACCTGTCTGGATTATATTTAGGAACTGTAGTGAATTTTGTAAATAATCTACCAGTCCATTAACGATTCCAATCACTGAACCAAACTGTCCTATTGAAAATCATTAGAACTATGAATGTTTGCATGCAGTTAGTACAACTGTATTATTGTTAATTTATTTCCTTGAATGATCACATCCATATTATTTATCTATTCTATTTTGTAAATACTAACCTATGTATCATTAGCTATTTATGATTACTGCAAAATGTGACACTCTTCTGTTACATGTACTTTGAAAAAAGTTCAAGTAGGTCAGAGATCACTGACTTGGGTCACATATGCTTTCAGTTCAAATTTCTTCAATGCTGCTGATGGTAGATGGGATGAAATCAGTTCTTTAGAGGTTTCTGCAGCTTTCATACCATCATCTGTATTTAGAGGGCACACAAGTATCATGTCAAATGCTCAAAGGCCTCTTTACCAGAACTCTTTCTGGCAATTTGTCAAGTGGTTTGTTAAGATAAAGATGCATTAATGTTTTTTTCTTTCCCCTCCCTCATATGTTGTTGTAATGGCCACTACATTTGATGGCATTATTTCAATAAATGGGAAAAGCTTCAAGCTTGGATGCTGTCAAATTTGGATAAATTCTGTTTAGAGGATTTGTGGAAGAAGTCATGAAAAGTATTTCTATTTTTAGAAGCAGCAGCCATATTTAAAAGCTGAATTAGATGAGTCAGCAAAAGTATTTTCTACTTTTAGTTGTTGTTGTTGTTGTTGTTTTGGGGTGCAACACCAATTTTCAGCCGCATTTGTATAATTCTTAAAGTTCTAATGCCAGAATGGTGTCAGATCTGGTTTAATTCTAATGAGCAGTTATGAAGAAGTCATTTCAAGTTGCTTTCAGTTTTAATAATGGTTACTCCTTTCATAACATGCAAATATTGCAAGTCCATAAAGAGCAATTGTAGCATTAGTAAGAAAGTGAGAACTTTTTAAATTTAAGTTTATACTTTTAGCTGGAAATGGAGGGAGTGCTATCAATGTCCACTGATATCCAATTAATGCAATAGTCATTGTCCTACACAAATATTTTAATAATAATGGAAATTAGCACTAAATAAAAGTCAATAAACAGATGACCAACCTTCAATATAAATTAAGTTGACATACAGTATTCACAAATTTGTGCATTAGTTAAGATGGAGTTACCTCCCTATGGTATTAGATGACATATATCCCTCATAAGCAAGTACGAAATGAACCAAAGCTTTATTGCTCCATGTACATTCATAAATCACTGAAGCCAAACCCATCATTATGTTTGCACTGTTTAATTCCTCAAGATAACAATATTTTAAAATGAAACCATATACTAGTTTGTTGACAGCATATGGCAGTGAGTATAACTATGTGTATTTATTAGAACTTCCAAGTTATTTTCAAATGTATCACTCAAGACTCTGATCAAGAAGTAGACTAGCCAAAGATAAAAAAATTGAGAGTTGTCTATGGCTTGTAATTTTAACAAAATGTTAGGCTAACCCTAGGTCTGGATGTTACTTTGATGTTGACACCAATCATGCTTCATGTATACTGTAATCAAAAGGAGACAATTATTCTGTTAATTAGCTAGTTCATCGGATCAAATGAATCCAGTTTAGCCGCTGAGTAAATACTTGATTAGTTTCTCAATGAAATGCTCACAGGCATCACTATGACAGTTGATACACTCTATATTATGCTTAAAAGAAGAGGGTGTATCAAATGAATACAAAGAAACTGAATACAAGGAAAATTAAAACATGAACATAAAACTTGATGAGACTTTCTTAATTGGTACAGTGTTGCCCTTTACCAACATTTTCCTTTATTAATATTTTTATCATATATTATGTTATTTATGGACAAAATAATTATGGTATTTCAGTTAAATTGTTTTTGTGAATTGACCAATGATTTTAATGATAAAATGAGAGACATTGTAACTGATCATTTTCCAATTTCGACTGGGATATTTTCATTCTATGAAAATATAAGTCTATGAATGGTTTTTGCTATAAAAAAAACCCAGCACGATCCACACCTATCATTGGACCATAAGCTGATCTGCAAGTTATCACTGTGCTAAAGTGAAGATGTAGCGCACAAAATGGAAAATCTTGAACAAACGTAAAATTTACCACATATACTCACTTAAAAGATGAGTCCAAATGCAAAATGCACATTCTGAGATACGCTGGTGCATTAAGAACCATATGATCTGTCAGTGCAGTTTCTTCGGAGTAATCAGTTGAAGAAATAACATGGACCCTGCCGGTCCATGATGCTATGACAGACCATGATCTTTGTCGCTTGCTGTTAACTCGACTTATAAGCGAACATAGACAGTACCCCAGATCACATATTTATTAAAAATCCAAGATTGGTTGCTGAGCATGACAATTTGTCAAACAATGTAATTTATTGATTGTTCATATCTTTTTCAAGATTTTAATTTCATTTGCAAATCTTATCTAACCAACTTTTTCCATTTTCCCACTCTTTCTTTCTCTTTATTTGCTTTAGTTGAGGAGCAGTTAAGAAATTTTGAAAAGTATATGATTCAAGTCTGACCGGGGGGTCAGGAGTGGCCGCGTGGTCTGAAGTGCTGTCTGTTATGGATCACTGCCATATCACCTCTGTCTGCATGGGTTCGAGTCTAAGATTCGGCTAATGTAGTTATGTGAGAAAGCTTGCCAGTAGCTTCTTGTTGGTTGGTGGTTCTTTCCGGGTTCTTCCTCCACCATTAATACTGGCCGCCATGTATAGCCTATACTGTGCTTAAAAATGGCGTCAAACCATAAAAAAAAATTAAAAAAAACAAGTCTGACTGGCACCACTCCTAAATTACCATACATACTCACATTAAGTTCGGTATAACTGCAAACAACATAAATACTGATCTGCTCTCTCATAATTTGCCTCTAGATCAGGGTCTATTCTTTGTTTATTCTATTAGTTGGTCCATAAATCCTGCAGAGGCATGAATCTGCTGGCACATCATTCAACAGCAGGTATGGGTCTATATGATTTACATATGGATCCAACGTATAAAGTTATATGCGAGTTTATACTTCAGTAAATAAAAATGAATATCATGTACATGTATTTGAGATGTTGATTTTAAAGTGAACTTAAAAATGGTCCTTCCATCTACATATTTTAAAATAATAGGCTTTCATAAAAACATCACTGGTCACTCAAAATTGTAAAATGATGCAAGTAATATAATAAATGTATCCTGCCTTTTTATCTGTCAAAGGAAATATTTAATCCATTTGATAATTTGCTTTATAAAAGCTAAACTAGTCAATTTAATAAGAGCTATACAATTCTGAAATAAAGTGAAAAAGTACTTGATATAAGATATCATTTTAAAAATATTATTATATCTGACATTTCCCAGGAAGCGAAATCCCACCACATTGCTAAATTGTATTTTTGTTGAAATCCTAATAATATTATAAAATAACATGTTATTTTAAAAAAGGATATTTTGACAGAAATCTGAAACTTCTTGAAGAAGGAGGATTCACTAATTAGCAAAACTGAAATGACAGTATTAGATTAAGAACAAATTTACAAGGTTACTAATTTGTTTTTTCTTCTCCTAATAATTTCAAGGGATACAAGGTGTAATACAATTTAAAATACATCCATGAAACTCATATACTCCCATAATGAACAATTATATAAAAATAATTGTTTCATTAAATGATTCCAAAGCTTAATGCCTTGGACCACTTTGTGCCTGATAGACTGGAAAAAAGTCTATACTGAATTCTTTATAAGGACTAGAATTAAGCTATGTCAGCCACAATAAAATATATATGTACTAATACCCACACACCACTGACCAATACTTTCAAAGACATACCAATACATATAAACCACTGACCAATACTACCAACCAGAAATGATATTATGAATTACATTATCACAGGCACAATGATATGCTTTACATACATTCTGGTCTAATGTATGTTACATAGCTGAATAACACTACATGACATGAAAATTCAAGTACTCCATTTCCTTGCCTACAAGTTGGGTCAAACTGCAAATTGCAAAGATCCAAATCTGCTGTCATATAATGCAATGGTAGATCTGGGTCTAAATAGTATGTTAGGAGAAATTAGTGGAATAAACATCGTGGACCCTGATTTGCCAGTGCATTATGTGATGAAAGTGTGTACATTGTTTGCTGCTGATCCTGATTGACAGCGAGTACAAGATAACTTGTTTTGCAACTAAATTTGCAATTTTCATTATATACTTAAAATTCATACACTGCTGTGTGATTTTATTTTAATGCAGTCTGCCAAGAGTTGGTGTGGTTATCCCTGTTCTGACAAAAGGTCAATTGAGGATGGACTGGACATATAACACTGACCAATTCTGGATATCTTAACAAGGATGTTAAATCCATAACCATATATTGTCACAAGGATTATAAATTTTTGGAAGACGTACAACCAATTATATGTAATATACAGTTCATGTTAATTCTGAGAAAGTAGGTATGTCGGTAGAAACATTTGAAACAGCACTGGACATTCAGCATTTGTATACACACTTAGCAACAAATGTCAACTGTTTAAATCAAATTAACAATTCTGGGCATTATGAAACTTTTTAAGATCTTACAGTATTCCCTTATAATTAAGCTGTCCTGGTAAGTCCCAACGAATATACATTCTTATTATTTAACACATTAAATTAAATATATTAAATTAAATTAAATATATTAAATTAAATATACTCAATCACAAAATCCATCACATATAAAGACGTACCAGTATATGCAGTCTGTTAGAGTGATCAGTGAAACAATCAACACAGGCTCAGATCTGCCAGTGCATTCTACTATGGCAGGTCAGGGTTTTATACTGTTTGTAGTTGGACCCAAGTGGTATGCAATTATATATTGTACAATAACTCCATAACCATACCAGCCTCATAAGAAGCCATATAGATTTCTAAACTAGATCACAAATACATTTAGTCATTACTAAGTTTTAGCCTGTGAGGGGATTGGATTCCATGCAGAAAAACATTTTGCTAATTATGTTTCACAAGAAATTATTACACAGATGGTTTTAGTAAAACTGGGCTTTATATACTGATGTAGTCATGACTGGTCTACTGATTGCTAATAACTGCATAGACCCAGATCTACCACCACATTATGAAATGACAGAACTGGGTTTTATGCATTTTGCTTGCAGATGGATAGGACATTAACATTGAATATAATTGTTTTAGCAATGTTTTATAGAAGCGAGCAATGATACGCCATCACATGTAGTAAGCAAAAGTATTGGAATTATAATTGTGTATAGAAGGTGCACGAAAAGTGATGACAAGTTTTTATCAAGCATACCCCAATAAACACATGCAATCATACCTCAGGCCCGCACCTAGGGGGGGACAACCATGGCACTTGTCAGGGGCCCGAGCTAGATAGGGGCCCTTTTTCGAGTTTATGCACATATTTGAAACACAAAATGGGCCCAAACTCTGTCAGCTGCCTGGGCCCCAGAATTTCCTAGGTGCGGGCCTGCATACCTACATACAAAGTAAGTCCAAATGTACCACATGTACTTGTCTGTAAGTCAGGTCCATGCTCTGGCGCATAATGTGTTGGCAGATCAGGGTCTTTGCTGTTTGGATATTTGCAATCTGCAGCAGAATCTGACTTGCATGCATAAATATATAGGACATTTTGCTTTATCAAAATGAACTTTTAAATAAAATTAATACAGCTTTAACAATTTTAGTCATATCACTACAATCAGTCAGGCTGTTTTCAGTATGTGTGTGTGTGATTTGGATTGTTAACTTAGCTTTAAGATATCGCTACGATGTCTGCAGTGTGGCAGTTTAAAGTGATGTCTAGCACTGGGGCATCATGCCACAGATATGTAGCATCATGTCCCACCCAGTCAAATTATCCTGAAACCAGGCCGACCAGTCAAAACAATAACCATGTAATGATGAGCACCAAGCAAAGCACCTGCTATTACCATTTTTATAAATATCTGGTATGACGTGACTGGAGTTTGAACATGCAACCTCCTGTATCAGACGTGGAGGCTCTAACCACTTAGGTCACTAGAGGGGTCCTTCAAAACATGTCAATAAGATTAGGCAATTCAGTTTTTAATGTGTATGGGAGGCTTCTTCACCCAAACATTTATTCCTATTTTTTTTTAAATCATGCTTTAAAAAAGGAGATTCAGAATAAATTGACCTGGCTTTCTGACCTTGACCTTGTGTTCATGCACCCAGTGTGTTATATCCAACTCAGGATGAAACTCTATTGGTGTACAGACAAGACATATCCATTTTGAGGTTCTCAGTTCAGTGGCAAGATTAAACAAATGTGAAGTATAATAATTGATTTAGTTCACAAATGGATTATAATCAAACTCTCGAATGTAACCAGATCTTATGGGAAGTGATACAAGGTTATGACCATTTGTGTCAACAATCAAATCAGAGCTGTCACCTTTAGTTAAGTGAAAAATGTCAATAGGAACATAAGGTTTCATATTTTATCAATCCCCCAAAACAAAATGTGAAACTTGATATGACAGGTGGATAAAAACAGGTGGACCAAGAATTTCCAAAAAGTTACCAAAACTTAGATCTTTCTTGATGCCTGTCTATTAATCATAAATAGATTTTATTCAGATTGTTGTACAACAATTTACAAAAACTTAAGGGATGGTGTGTTCTCATTAATCTGTCGTCCATCCATCCGTTAGCACATGTTTGTTATGGCTACTCCTGAATGATGGGTCATATCAGCATTGGGTTTTAATTAAAAAGATTATGATATCTTGCTGGGCCATTGTAAATGAAAATTGTGCCAATCAGACTTCAGATATGTCCACCACAATGGCCATCAACTCTACCAGAATAATAAGCAGGGATCACAACTGGACACAAATTTTAAGGCAGTCCTTTCCTGCCAAAATCTGGTGAAAGTGTGGAAAATGACAAGAAATGAGTGAAAGTTGGTCAAAATATAGATTGACTTAAACACTGCTGCTTACAGCAGCTGAACAGTCATCTTATTTAACCTTTGCGTGGGCCCAAAGGTAGATGAGTGGTCTAAAGCCACCACTATTCATGTTGGTTTGAGTTTTGGGCCTGGCCAATGTGGGAGAGACAGTTTGCTTGTAGTTATTGATGGGTATATGGTTCTTACCATGGTTTTCCTGGTTTTTTTATCAGTTTATATACTGGCTGCCATGTATAGCCTATAGTGTGCTGAAAAATGGCATTAAACCCACAAAAACAACAAGTTAAGTATAGATATTAAACAAAACAGTTTCATTCAACTGATGAAAACAGTAACGCTGTTTGACTTCACTTGGGGTTATCTTATAAACCTCCACAGAATACTAATTCACTCTTGATTGCATTTCAGATGCATGGAATTTAACCTACATTTTCAAGTTTCATGTGTGACCTTTCGGTGCAAGTCTTATATGGGGAGACATAATTGCAGAAATAACTCAGCATTTAAATGACACAGACAATTGATCAGAAGCATGGGAGTGCTTTGTTGAATATGTTTTATGTTGCTTACTTAAACAGAAAAAAGATACAAGAGATGATGTTGGGCTTAAAATATTAAAGCCTGAATATTTGGGCAAAATAGCTGGCATTGGGGTGGAATATCAAGTCAGCCCCAAGCATGGGCATGGATGAGCCATATTGTATTTAGAGCAGTATGTCCACCTGTTACATTCAATACCTGCCAATTTCCAGCAAATGTCTCGGATCATTTCCAAATTGAACAAGGCATTAAACTGTGCATTGATCATAGTACACTGTAATGAGATCTCTAAATTTTATCCACAAAACAGATGATAATTTTCATTCTTTATACATGTATCTGTAATCTCAAGTTCATAATCCACACCTCAAAACAGTGAAGAGTCTGATGGCTAATATGTTATTCATGTTATGGTAGAATAAAAGTCTTGTTGTGGGTTTAATACCATTTTTCAGTACATCACAGGCTATACATATAACTGGTGGTGGTGGAGCCTGGGAAAATCCTGGTAAGAAATACCAACCCATAGAAAGCTCCTGGTAAACATTTTCAATACCTGCAGTGGCCAAACCAAAGACTTGATGAAAGTCTTCTAAATAGAAGGAAAAAACCATACCTGGTCTGCTCAGACCGATGCCAAAAACATGTAATGAAACAAATGACAAAAAAAATGACATTCCAAAACTTGTAAATTCTAAGCAATATAAAAGACTCATGAACTGAATATTTTTATTACTGAGTAACATTAAATGTATATTCTCTAATAAAACTGATACCTACTTGATGTGGATTTTAGTCCAATATACATGTAATTCAACAAATAATTCCTTACCATGGTTTGGGAACTGGAAATGATTTATTTGTCTAAATAGTGGTATGCTTTTTGAATGACTTTATGATGAACATATCTGATCTAAAATCTAAATAACACTGGTTGAAAGGAATGGCTCATGTTGCTATTTTTTGCATGCAAGCTAAAGAATTAATGAAATGTGGTACATTAAAATTTTCAGCAATTTAATACTAATATGACCAGGCCATATCCAAGAATAAGCCCATCATCAACTTCTAGAACAAAACACAAACATGGCCCTTTGGTCTTATCATTGGATAAATGCCGTTTATTTATTTTCCTCTCATCTAGAATTTAAATATTAAAATAAATTTTGAAAATAATAACAGGATATTTGAAAGAGTTAATGAACACATTGAGTCTTGAATATAGCAGGTCATCTAAAGATATCTGACCACTGCAGAAATCCTGAAAATTATATCCTGCATGGAAACCAGTGTTTATAACAAAAGATTGGGTATTAACATTATTTGACCTGAATACCATAGTTATCAAATTATAAAACCATACCTGATGACCAATGCATGCCAACTTTCATAAACTTCTGGCATATATTTACTAAGGATGTCTTTGATAATAATCTCAGCCCAAGCTTTAACGATGCTATTTGACTGGTTCCATGGTCTATCATGGGTGAAACATTGCATAAGTATTAATCACAGAATCACAGCCAATGTAATGGTGGAATTAGAAGGCTATTGATGTCAAGGATACTGGATAACCTAGAGGAAACTGTGGCCTTGAACTTTTTAAATGATCATGAAACTGTATTGGAAACAATAAATCTATGCATATGCCAGCTGTTAACCTGGTACTACAAAAGCACAATATAAAGCATGGAACAAACCCAAAAATGATCATTTTAAAACAAAAACCTGTCAAAGTGCACAAGTTTATAAAGGACATCTGCATATACAATACAACATTGTAGAATTTGAACTTCTTAATTTATCTAACATTGATATCAACAACACATATCCACAAAGTACAAAACCACGTAATCCATTCAGTGTTCTTTATGGGAGCTGTTTTACTTAAGATGGTAGCATATCATAGTCGTAATCCAACGGCGGGAGATTTGTTGCCAAAACCAACTAAACATCAGTGTCCTTTATAAACAGTAAAAAAAAAAATCCAAGCCATCAAGGTTACAGTTAAAAATACTGTACCATATCTGCTCACTTCCAGGTAAATTTCAACAGCAAACTGCGTACATCCAAATCTACCATCACATAATGCACCTGCAGATCTGGGTTCATTGAGTCTGTTAAGAGTAATAAGTAGAACAAACAACAAAGACCCTGATAAGCCAGTGCATTATGCAGTGTCAGATCAGGGTTTATGTTGATTGCAGATGGACTCAACTTATACATGTGTATATATGGTAGATTTGTTTTTAGAGGGAATACTTAAAAAAAAAGAGGATATGTTGTATAAAGTAAAAGATGATTTTGTATTTAGGTTATATATATACATGTATGTATATATATATATATATATATATATATATATATATATATATATATATATATATATATATATATATATATATATATATATATATATATATATATATATAAAGACTTTAAATGAAACAGTCTGCTATTAAAGAACCAACAGATGAATCTTGTAACCATTGACATTTACAAACATTCTGAATGTTTAGAGAATGTGGTATTTACAACACTGACCTTTCCAACATTTAAACTAAACACACTATGGATTTTGTCAGGAAATTTGAAACTATTTATGCATTCTTGTGTAATCTGTTAGTTTAAATACAAAAGGCTGTCTGGTAGACATTGTAATCTCCAAATTGTTTGAGTACAGAACTTGAACCCAGGGCCAAAATTGAAGGAGTTTTAAAATGTATACTATATACAAGAAATGTTCCTGTTTAACATGAAGCTGGCCGTGGTCTGTGTGTCAAGCCCACCCATGAGCTTCAATAATAAAGGCATTTATTTAGCTCCATAAGAAATTGTGCATGTTGATTCTTTATTCCAAGTCCGAATTAGGTGGGATAAAATAGTATGAAAGGAAAAAAACATTAAAGTTTAACCAAAGGTGTTTGTTTGATTAGGATTTTTAACATAGCTTTAGCAATTTTTCAGTCATATCGCTATGATGTCTAGCACTGGGGCATCATGCTGCATACATGTAGCATGATGTCCCACCAAGTCACATTACCCTGACACCAGAACAATCAGTTCTAACACTAACCTTTAAATGCTCAGCATCAAGCGAGGCAGCTGTTAGTACCATTTTTGTAAGTCTTTGGTATGACTCGGCCGGAGATCGAACCAACGACCTCCCATTTCTGTGGCGGATGCTCTAACCACTAGACCACTGGAGAGGTTACCTTAGGTGTAGTTGAGCAGATTTATGGACATTCACAGAGAGGTCAATGCGAGTGCTAAGTCAAGTTTTTTCAAATTTGTAAAGTTCAATTTTCGTCTCCAAAATCTGATTCAATATTAATGAAAGGTAAACAAAACATTTGTTTATAAAACTGCTTGGAAACTGATAAATGAAAATCAATATTCCAACCATAAACTCTTGGTGACATGCTAACAGTTTAAATAACATAAATAAATTTCTTCATTGAAAGTAACATTCCAACATTAAAATGGAGGACTGAACTTTTAGTTTCTTTAGTATTTTTATGGAAATACAATTTTATATTGTATATCATGATTCCATCCATTGCAAGAATGAACAATCTATGGACATCAGGTGATTCCTGTAGCTCAACACAAATTAGCAGTAGCTCAAAGATAACCTGAATAAATATTTTAATGAGCAGAGTGTTGCTGGAATTAATTAAGACAAACTGCCATCTTTGTGTTAAATTACAGTACAAACAATAATTACTGAACTGCTGTAAAAATAGTAAAATTACCCTAAGCTTAAAAAGACCTGCACTACTGTCCATAACGGATCACTGCCATCTCACCTCTGTCTGCATGGGTTCGAGTCTCGGATTCGGCCAATGTGGGTGTGTGAGAAAGCTTGCCAGGAGCTTCTCGTGGGTCGGTGGTTCTTTCCAGGTTCTTCCTCCACCATTATTACTGGCCGCCATACATAGCCTATCTTGTGCTGAAAATGGCGTTAAACCATAAAAACATAAACATAAACAAACCTGCACTACTGAGGCTCTAAGAGGGTGCACCAATGTTTCTTGTCAAAACAGCCCCAAAACAAAATAAAATAAAATATTCATTAATCTTAAATGTTCCCAACTCTGAACTAAATCAAGTTATATTTTGAAAGAAGAACTAAACATTACAATGACATCTGCATCCTTCTTATAAACTGTATTAGGTCACTTATTGAAACATGCTTGGCCTTAATAACAGATCAACTAAATTTTCATTTCTTTTTAAATTCAGACTATAAACTGCCTTTACATATATTTGCCCCAATAATCTTAATTAATCTGAAGTCATAAAAAACATCTTTTGTTTTGCTGATTTTAACAGTACTTTAGATACGTTACTGGTGATATTATGTTAAAAAAAATTGGTGCCAAGTGTATTCCCAAGGACACTGAGGCCAGAATGATTATATTACAAATATTATTCATTTAAAATTGTATATGAACTGGTTTAAGAACAAAGAATATGTCCATAATATTTCAAGAAAATAAAGAAGAGATGCCACAAATTAGATGTACATACTATATACAGTGTTAAGCTTGGTGTCAAAGCATATACACAAATTTCAAAAGAAAACATTCTAAATCTAATATTTCATTTGTATACCTCATTTTTGTGTTTTCTAGTGGCTGAAAACAAATACATTTTTATCTGCATTCTTTAGCATCAAGTGTGTGGGGTATTCTATAGCAGTAATATGTCCATAACCACATCTTAAGGGGGTGGGTTCCAAATGTTGCCATTGAATCATGCTTGGATATTGCTGTGTGCTCCAAGACATGGCACCTTACTCCAATGTCTTCATTTCCTCATTACATGACAGCCTTCAATGGGTTGTTATGCCATTAAACACCAAAACAAACCAATCTGTTATCACATCTCCTACAACACTAGTTAGAAATACTTACTGTGTTGTACTGGTAGTAAGTTACCAGCATCTTGCTTGTGGTAACTATCTGTAAGAATTGTTTCGTTCTCCACTACCATCTCTTGGGTTTGGAATGGTTATGTTTTTTAGCCACAGTAATACAAATAGCCTATTTCAATCAATCAATCCTCTCTGCGCCGTCTGGTGCTTGAGGCAACTGCAAGGGAGCACCATTTCCGTCTGTCGGCAGCTATTGCAGGGGCGGTCTGATAGGTGAGGCCTCTGGTCTTAAGGTCTCTCTCCACTGTTCGTCGCCTATTTAGAGCTAATACAACTGGAATAAAGTGTTTTGCCCAAGAACACAGAGTACCATGGTTGGGTTGATCACACTTTTTTGTGCTGACAACTATGCAATGCAGCGCTTCATTCTTTACTACCACCACTGTGGTTGTTGTAGAGGTCCAAGGTGAGATGGGAGTATATTCAATTGCAACAGCATTTCTTTCTAATAATTTTTTAACCAACTTATGATGCAAAGCAGAAAGATGCAACATGCATATGTGATGCATTTGCATTATGACCCTCAAGTCACTGTCTGGGGGCGGAGGTGAGTGCCAAAAGTGAGAGGGTGGGAGTTTGGAATACTCAGCTGAAAGTGGGAGGATATGTGATGGTTCAGCATTGATTTTGTTTTTTTGTTTCGTTTTCAGCTTGTTCTTGTTTCCATCTTAACAGGTATTTGTCATGCAGATCTGAAGCTAAATAGGGCACACAAAGAAAAGTTAACATTAAAATTAAAAGGAAAATTTGGGTTAAACTATATGGGAACTCAATATTCACTTCATTTACTACACTAGTAGAATATGATCACATCTGGTCCATCAGTTTAGGAGTGATCAACTATTTGCAAATTTTTCTGACACAGGAGGTTTGTTGTTTTTTCACAAAGGGCACTGCATCTGTGACATGTAACCAGTACCAAAAGTAATTTATCAACACAACAGTGTCAACAAATGGACTTAACTGAATCATTGATCATTATGAGAGAAAGAGAGAAAGATGGAGAAATGCCTATGATCATTACAATAAAGCCTGCCATATACTATTATGACAAATGGCAGGACAACTTAAACATGACAACACATTATCCTCAATCAATCTGTCAACTAGGTTTGAAAAAGGTTATTCAACATCTTGCATTGTAGGTTTATTAAACACCCACCCCACCCGCAAAACATAGCATTAACAAATTTTAACTGACCTATTTTGAAATTTCTTTCTTTAACCACTTGCCAACATTGACAGGATTTTGACAAACAAAAAAAGATTTTTGTGGGGTTTGTAAACATTACATGAGAAACGGAGTCATTGTGTTAATTTCCATCTTAATACATATAAAATAAAGTGTACAAAAATTTAGTAGATACGAAACTATAGGATCAGTCTAATTAAAAACATGTACAGTTTCTTGTGCAAGAACAAGACTTTCACGGTGGTCATTGTGGTGGCTATGTTAGATTTAAGATTGGCACCATTTTCATTTGACACCAACAAGACTTTCGAGTTGAATATGTATAAAAGGTTTCATGGCAATCCTCCAAGTACTTTAGAATCAGCAAAAATAAACTTGGATTCATAAATTCAAGGTTTGTAGAAACCATTAAAATCATTCAGTCGGAAAAGTGTCAGTCTAATGCAAGCCAAGGATTGAAGATTCAACATCGCCTGGGTTGGGTGTCTCACATCCTTGGGAAATTTACTTAGCTCCCATTTACTCTGTATAGTCCTGCAGTTCAATAAGTATATTTATAGTGACATTTAAAACAAATCCCAAACAATTGGTACCACATAGTGGTGGGTGGCCAAAGTCACTTGCCTTTACAAGGTTATTGCTATTTCAATCTGTGTGGGTTCAAGTCCCGGTTCTACATACATGTATGTGGCTCTGTGTGGGTTCAAGTCCTGGTTCTATGTATGTGGCTCTGTGTGGGTTCAAGTCCTGGTTCTATGTATGTGGCTCTGTGTGGGTTCAAGTCCCGGCTCTATGAATGTGGGTATTTGAGAAACTTGAAAGCCTACCAGTAGCATGTAGCTTCCTGTCGGTCAAGGGTTCTTCTTCATCGTGATAGATAGCCTATGCAAGATGGCCAGTATATCATGTACAGAAAAAGGTGTTACCTCCCCACCCACCTTAAACCAAAAATAACTATGGTTGTACCAACATGTTGTTTCACTGTAATCTACCATGATAAATTCCAACTCATTTTACTCCTACTGCTTGTCATAGATTCTCATTATGAACAGTAATTACATTATAATTCCAAGGAGGCACAGATACAATAGAGTGTGGTGCAGAGAATAACTGGGGTAAAACTAATTGGCTGATTCCTTCAACTGGAGATTATCTGAACCAGATGACATGGAATCCAGGTTGCTGGCATGTCCATTTCATCAGCTGATCTGACAACAATAATAGTGTTCACTTTGGAGTCAGTTAATATATAAGAAAATGATGACTCAACAAAATTTCTTAACTTTCTCTGTATCCAGGTTACGTTCAGTATTCATGGAGTATACTGTTATACTATGCATGAAATAATATCACAATGTTTGCTTACTACTGATAATTTTGATGTAAAAGTAATCTGCAAACACTGCTTTCCTACAGTAGTCATTACCCCTACAAACATTATACACAATAAATCAAGTGATGACACAAGTCATCCACTCATACAGTGGCGTACTCAGGGTAAATGGTGCCCAAGGCAACAATGAATGCCCAAATGGGTTTTGGCATCCCAAGACCTATTTTAAGCCTGTCACATCCCCCCCCCCATTAGTATTCCACTGCACTTATTGAAAGACAAGAATTTCCTTGAATAAAGTCAATTTGAAGAATGCGGTACAAGCAAAAGTGACAGAGGCACGGATATGTCATAACGAATAGTATCCCATAGTTATGGCTGATTTTGAACTAAGTCACCAAGCAGTCATTTGAGCATGTGTGACAGGGGCCCTGAGCAGCTGAGTGGTCTAAAATGATCACTGCCATCTCACCTCTGTCTGTGTGGGATCAAGTCTAAGATTTGGTCAATGTGGGTATGTGAGAAAGCTTGTCAATAGTTTCTCATGAGTTGGTGATTCTTTCCTGGGGTTTTGCCAGGTTCTTCCTCCACCATTAATACTAGATTGTGTCCAATATCAGATAATATAAATTATTTTATCTGACCCAGATTTGTCTAGTAACAAAATAAACATTAAGACTGGGGAAAATATTTCTGGATACACCAAACTATACACCTCCTGTCAGTATGGATCAGTGTCCATGTTTAAATGGGAATTTTGTGAGATATAAAAAGTGTTTGTTTTAGGCAAGTAATTACTAACACAATAAAAATTCTTCATTGTTTTAAAAAGTTAATATTTATAATATTGACCCTGGTTACTAAAAATAGATACAAGATTTATGCTTTGATAATCAAAATAATGAGATACAGAAGAGTTATGATCTAACAAAAAGTACATGGAATAATATTTCAAAACAATTTTAAACTCTACATGAAAAGGTCTGACATACATATTAGTAAAATGAATCAAATACACTCTATCTGAAATACAATGGAATAAGTAGCGTAGTAAACCTGTTTTGATTTTAATAAGTATAACAGTGACCCTGTTTTGATTTGAATAAGTATCCCACTGACCCTGTTTTGATTTGAATAAGTATCACAGTGACCCTGTTTTGATTTGAATAAGTATTACAGCGACCCTGTTTTGATTTGAATAAGTATTACAGTGACCCTGTTTTGATCTGAATAAGTATTACAGCGACCCTGTTTTGATTTGAATAAGTATCACACTGACCCTGTTTTGATTTGAATAAGTATCAGAGTGACCCTGTTTTGATTTGAATAAGTATCAGAGTGACCCTGTTTTGATTTGAATAAGTAATACAGCGACCCCTGAATAAGTATTACAGTGACCCTGTTTTGATCTGAATAAGTAATACAGCGACCCATTTTGATTTGAATGAGTATTACACAGACCCTGTTTTGGTCTGAATAAGTATCACACTGACCTTGTTTTGATTTGAATAAGTATCATAAAGACCTTGTTTTAATTTGAATAAGTATCAGAGTGACCCTGTTTTGATTTCAATAAGTATCACAGTGACCCTGTTTTGATATGAATAAGCATCACAGTGACCGTTTTAATTTGAATAAATATCATAGGGATCCTATTTTGATATAAGCAACTATCACAGTGGCCCAGTTTTGATTTGAATAAATATCACAAATGTAAAATGTACAAGTCTAGTAATAGTTAAGAACCAATTAGTAAAAGAAATGCATGACATGCAAGATGTTTCTTTTGTCTACAAGCAGGTCAGTGTGATTGTCAGATTCTCGCAGGTCATGAGCGTTATTCGTATAATATTGTACAAGCCCCACTTGTCAAAGGGTATTTGCACAACATATAATAACAACACTATAACCCACTCCCCTCTGATACTCGTTATCTAAGAGATGACCACCCTCGGTATAATTACCCGGTTTGAGTAAGAGAATGTGTATGGTAACCTGAGAAGGTATATTGAACAAAACAACACCGAGCCCCCCCGTAAAGATGAATAAACAATTTAATCAAATACATACACAATGAAATTTACTTTCATTAGCAATACACGCGGTTTAGAAATAAACTTTCACTGAATTATAAATAGATTTGAAATAGAATTAACACATTAGCCGTTCTATTACTGATTTTTTAAAGTCATCATAGGGTCGAGTCACAATCGAAATCATCTGCTTTTGTTCGATTTTCATAACCTGTTATCCTTGAACTACATTCACTGCTCAATCCAATGTTATTCTGGAAGTTCCTCTCCCCCGAGATAATTTTCCCTTGTGGATGTTCCGCTTGAACTCGGACTTGTCCACTGTATCAATGTATACACCTCTCAATATTTTTTCCCAACTTGTATGTCCTTTATTTTGGTACTGCACATCTTCCCAAAAAAGCTATTTATCTTCCTTCCAAAAGAAAATTAAAAGAACCTAAGTCTCTCGTTACACTGTTAATAGTCGAGACTGTCCGTTGTTCCTGGTTTGAACAATCAGATATTTCTATCAGTGATAACAATCTTATGGCTAGTATTTAACTACACATCTTCAAATTAATGCAGTTAAACCATCGGTTAATTCAGTTTGCCTTGACTTAATACATTAACTTACTACATAGCGAGACGCGGAACACTGTCGCTAAATTATCTATGACATCAAAATTCGGTGAATTCACATGTATTCTTGTAAATCATTGACTAACGTAATACATTAAATTCTTAGCGCACAATCATTATTCAAACAATATCATAAGTTCAAGAATTAACGTAACCTTCCATTCATAACTCAACATAGTGTTTTTACAACATAAATTAACACATCATTCTTAACTAAGAATTAAGGTAAGAATTCTAATTCATAATTCAAAAGCACATTACTACATTAATGTAACAAATGAAGCTAATCATACACATGTATTGACAAAATCATGTAGACCTGTAAACGAAGCAAACATTATATCAACTGCATCACAATAAATGTGGAATTGAGACAAATACCTCGTGTTTTTGTTGTGTCTCTCAACCGTTGGGTTTGGTGGTTTCCGATCACGCTTCATTGATGAATGGATTTCACTCAAACCACATCCGGAGCCTTTTTTTCCAAAAATAATTACACCGTCTCCTATCACAGGAGTAAATCAGACTAACTTCTAACTTAACTAGTATATTATATTCTAAAGATTTCTCGTGTAAAACACACCCCTTATTTAACAGTGGCCAATCAGAACAAATGTATTTTCTCGCGCTTTCCTTTAAAAGTCCTTTACATCAGCAGGTCAAGATGACCCGCTTTGGTTTTAAGTAACATAATCCCTGTTTCTTCTCAATTCTGACATTTTCGTGATAAAATGAAACTTTACAAGGTCACGTCGGTCAGTACTGACTCCTGTATAAACAACATGTTAATTAGTACAGCGGTCGGCTAGCCTTTCCAGGCACCCTTTCCTGCACGATGTGTCATAAATTTAACTAATGGCTAGCTGGCTACAACTAAAGATTTATTAATAGATCGATCAAAACTTTCGCACTTCACAGTGACCCTATTTTCTAAAAATACATAATAACAAACACAAATAGAGATTTTGAATGTGATAAGAATACAGCCTTGGGAACTAGTGTGAATTTTACAGATTACTCTTTAAACAACATCATATGATCATATTCCTTGGTACAACACCAAACTGAAGAGAGAAAAATACCATATATACTTGCTGACAAGTTAGAACCAACTGTAGACTGCACAGACCCAGATCTGACATTGCATAATGCACCAGCAGATATTGGTCTTTGCAGTTTGTTAGGAAAAATCAATAATAATAAAAACTGCAAATCCCCTAATATCCCAGTGCATTATGCAACGGAAGATCAATCTCCAAGCAGTCTGCAGACTTATATGTGAGTATTGAGGGTAATTATACTTCTTTAAATGTTAATGGTAGGTCAGAATGATTTACCAGTGCTTTGACTATAATCTGTGATATATACAAATTTGTAATAAACGAAGAATAGATAAAGAAAAGTAATTTTTCTTTGGCACTTTAAATTTTCATGCACAGAGCTATTATTATACACTTTTATTAGACATTTGCAGTTTTTCTTGAAAAAAAATAATATGTAAATTCAAAATTAATACCTTGATTAATGTTGTAAGGAATTTTTCTCTAGCATTTTCATTATGAAATATTTTCATTTATATGGTGAGCATTTTGTTTAATATGAGAAAAATACCTGTAAAGAGACTCATTATGTTTAATATGAGAAAAATACCTGTGAATAGACTCAATATGTTCCATGCTAATGTGTGTGTAATAAATAACTTTTAAAGAATGAAGATAAAACCTAATTCATAGTGATTGTGGGTTATGATAATGACACTACATCATACATGTAAGCATTTGAATTGCACAAAAAGGCAAATATTTTACAGTTGAACCTGTCTTGAAAGACAACCCCTTCTGCCAAAACATAACAGACTCTCATGACAGGTTGTTTTACATGACAGGTCATAACACTATATACCTGTAATCAAGAAATCTGTACATGGAGAACCTGGTCTCTCAAGACAGGTTGTCTCATAGCAGTGGTCTTTCAAGACAGGTTTTATTGTACAGCTAAATACTAGTCATTGAACAACCATGCTGAGCTCAGTGGCAAAATGCTTTTAATATCTAGTTAATTGATTCATGTGTTTCATTGCTCAACTACAATAAGTCAGTAGGAGCTTGATTAAAGCAGCTGATCTTGATGTCAAGCACTTAGGTGATCAAATTGGTCTTGGTTAATAGTTATGAATAACATCGGTTTTCTTACACTCACTTCCAACTAACTCAGCACAACTTTCATGAATTTGCTCATTACAACAAAGGGTGGTGACGAGGTGAGTAATAAGTAATAATTACATTTAATGGGCGGCGGGGGGCATAAATATATGCAGTGTAGAAAACACTGTACATTCAAGAATTAAAAAATAAAAAGGTATGAAAACTGTAGATGATACATTATATGATATATGTGATGCTGATAATATTGTTGTCTTCAATTTGAGTCAAATAATGGGAATGATCACCATTTGAAAATAGGCCCTGACACATATTGTATATACCTGCTTAGAAGTTGAGTCCAACTGCAAACTGCACAGACCCAGATCTTACAGCACATTATGTGCCAGCAGATCTGGGTCTGTGCAGTTTTTTAGGAGTAATCCATAGAACAAACAAGATAAATCCCGATCTGCAGGTACAATATGCTATGTAAGAACAGGATCTTTGTTGTCTGCAGTTTGACGACTTATAAATAAATATATATGGTAATCAATGTATGCAAATAAACTGAAGTTTTTCAAGCCATTAGGTTGCTTTTTGGATGGTTTACAATATATAATTAGATGGAAAGTCATTATACTGAAAGTCTATTAAATCTGAAGCCTTATGAAAGCAAGGAGCCTGTCCAGGCAGAACAGATACAAACTGCTTTGTAATGAGCCTCAAAGCTGGCTAAAATTCCAGTAAATTTGATGACCACTTGCAGGACAAAGAATCTGAAAGGCTTCTGGTTAATGTTTCTACATCTGGAGAGAATGCAGTATAAAAGTACTGAAATACCATCCAAGTTATAAATCAATAACTAAAGTATATACATACTTATACATTGTGCACAAATGCAAACTGCACAGACCCAGATATGTTGTTGTATAATGCACAGGCAGATTGTCATCTATGCAGTTGGTTATGAATAATTACTTAAACAATATAGACCCTGATCTGCAAATCAGGATCTACGTTATGTATGTATGTATGTCTATATATATATATATATACATGTATTTTATAAAGAATTGGTGGTTTCTTTATGAAGGTATACATGAAGATCCAATGTTCCCTTTAATATATTTCCTATGTGCACAGAATTTGAAACTGCTGCACAGCATTTTCTAATGAGCTGTGTGGCTGCACAGCCATGCACCTTAAAGGGAACATTGATTCCATCCCAAAAGTATCCTCACAGATCAGGACACACACTTATATAAACATTAAAACATTCTTTGTTTTTTAATATTGCTCTTTGCAGATTCCTTAAAATAGTACAAAAGTTCTCTCCCTTTGGCTGAACCCTAATAGTAGGGCAAATGCCTGGTAACAGTGATTTTAATTCACCAAAGATCAGATTAAAGAAGAAATACCAATAAATTAAATGTGTGATTTGTAATGTTTTTCTGTATCTGTCTGCTGAAAACTGGAATATAATCACTTTGTGATGATTGTTTACAATAAATTAAACACTAGTCCATGTACTATGGGGAAAATAATTCCTGGAATTTAAAATAAGATTTCTTTTTTTTTTTAATGCTGGAAGTTAAAACCATCTCCGATGTTCATGAGCAATAAAATATTCAAATTAGCGGTAGCCACTGTGACAGTCATGCATGTAAGATCAGTTCTATTTAGGACAATCTGGTCACCATTATAAAAGGTTTGGTGAAAACTCTATATTGATATGACTGTCCCATCCAGGAGAAAATTGATAATATTTTCAATAGGTTCATTGTGGTAGCCATATACAAGATCAAATCAGTATTATATTCAATAATGACAAACTAGACATCAAAGTCTTTTGGCAGAAACCCATCAGTATCCACCCAAGGTCAATATCTACTCCATGTCAATATCCATCCCCGTGTCAATATCCACCTCTATGTCACTATCCATTACATGTCAATTTCCATCCCAATGTCAATATTCATCCCCATGTCAATATTCAACCCCATGTCAATATCCACCACCATGACAATGTGACTTTCCATTCAGAAGTAGCATTATCAAGATTTTCAAAATGGATGTCATAATGTATATCAGACTGGTGTTATTTGCAGTCAGGTCAACCAGACCTTACAACAAATCTTTTGGTAAAATCCCAAGCTGAGATATGACATTAAATAAATCTGAATAAACATAAAATATCTGATCCAAGACTTAAGAAGACCACAAGTAAAAAGGCTGTCAAGATGTCCACATTGGTGTGATGTTTAAGATCAGATAAACCTTTACTCATCTATATATGATGCTAATGTGTTTGATTAAAACAACAATGTTGATAAGCCCATCCATTAATAAAAAAATAGCCCTTTAAAGATTTCCTGTTGCTGTCAGATCTTCAAGTAGGACAATGGGGATGTGATTTTTATCAGATTGGACCAACTAAAAAATCATGAAAAGTCTTTCTGTGAAAACCTCATATGAATATTAACATCTATTCAGAAGCCAGATTTTCATGATCTGTTAGGGAAAACCCTGTTTGATGTAACCACTGTTCAGGAAAAGTGGAAAATAACTAGATTTTAAAGAAGGCTGCAGTGATAGCCATTTTGGATATCGGATGTGGCACCATTTTCAGTTAGGTCCATCTAGTTTTTATTTTAGTGAAAAGCCATGGCAATATGACCATATGTTCAGAAGGAGTAGTGATACAAATTTGTTTTAAAGATGTCTACTGAGGTGGCCATCCTGGATGTTCAAAAGAGGCATACTTTTCAAATTAAACTGTCTTGACCTTGGGATGAATTTGTGTGTTAAGTTTCATGGTTACACCCCCAGAATGTTAGGAGGAATTAGTGATAACAAAACTTTTGCTAAATGGATGATGGACATTATGGACAACATGCCACCATATAAACTCTTCTTCTCCTTGACCTAAGAACTAGCATTTGTTTTATTAGGAAACACAGTTTTGGCTAAACCAAGCAAAATGGTAATTTGTTTGTTTGTTTGATTAGGATTTTAAATGTAGCTTTACAAAAAAATTCAGTCATATCGCTATGATGTCTGCAGTGAGGCAGTTTATAGTGATGTCTAGCACTGGGGCATCATGTTGCAGACATGAAGCATATGTCCAACCCAGTCACATTATCATGACTTTAGGCCGACCAGTCCTAACAACTAACCTCTTAATGTTGAGCGCCAAGCGAGGTAGCTGTTAGTACCATTTTTGTAAGTCTTTGGTATGACTCGGCCAGGGATCAAACCCATGACCTCATGCTTCCGAGGCGGACGCTCTAACCACTAGGCCACCAAAGTGGTCAAAATGGTAATGAAATCTGACAAATTTAAAGATGCAAATATTAGATTCCAACTATAACTAAGTGTATCTTTTTATTCTTGAAAAAAAATAAAAATACTATGAAGTCTACAGACCATTTTTGAAATAGATGCATGAGTGGACATCTCTATTCCTTCTGACATGCATCCAATGTATATTATCTGCCTCTCATTGTTTCTTTGTGGAATCCCTTTAGTTGTTGCAATGTGGGATGAAAGTTTAATGACACTGTCCAGCTCTTCCCCCCCCCCCCAAGCAGGCTTCAGTTTCACTCATTACCATATATGGGCTGATCTTATTGTTGCTGTGAGTGGGGTTACTAAACAAATGACCAGTATCTTCAACAGGGCTATCTATCCCTTCCCACTACAGCTATACATTCTCCTACAACACATTGTGCTCTTAATTCAAACAAACATACTGACTTTGTGTAATCAATTAATGCCACAACTGTTAAAGCCAGCAAGAAAATCCAGTCCGCTTTTGTCTGCAATCTTCAGGTTAAACATATGCAATACATTAAGAACTACTTCTGACTGGTGGCAACTGAATTTTATAGCAGGAACTCAACTGCAAAAATATTAATTTGTTTGGTACTTAGTCTTTGATATTTTTGTCCAGGAATTTTATCAATGAAATCTAGGAATATGCTCTCTTTTTTTTTTGTAGGATCAAGAAGATAAATGAAAGCATCTTGAAAAATAAAGGGCAGAAAGTGAAGTTACACATCACAAGGAGCAGGTATGATCTGTATAACAGATACATGTACTTCTTATAATGATATCAATATATAAAATAACAGGTGCAGAATATTTTATTTTCAAAATGGTTGCAGATTCATTGCCCACTCAATTTGAAAACATGGAGATTTTTTTCTTCTTCTGATTACAGAACAATTTTTATGAAGACATATATACCATAAATATTCTCCTATAATTTGAGTTCAGCTGCAAACTGCACAGACCCAGATCTGCCAGGGAAAAACGAACCTTAAAAAGCAGATTATGTGATGGCAACTCAGGGTCTTTCTTTGTTTTTTTTTTTGTTTTTTTTTAATTATTTAGACTTGGCATGTAGGCTAGTACATATATTGTAGAACCTGCAAAAAATCAACAGATTATTTTATTTTTCTTGTAAATGATAAGGAATTAAAAATGTAAATGGTGTAATTAGCACACATACACACACACACACACACACAAACACAGAACACAAAATCTTAAATTTGAATCTTTTGACTTTGAATTTTAAAATAAAATCTCAAGTTATTCAAGGTACATTTACCCCTCACTTTAATGCCCTTCTTTATAACACAGTTTCTGTCACAAGGTATGTATGGTTATGAATCCCATTTCATTAAATGGTTGTAAATAAATTTGTATTTTACTATGCATTTCATTATAACGCTCTCTCACAATAAGGCTGTAACTCTACTGCTATCATTGATAATGTTATGAGGAAATACTGTATCATGTACTTCATTATAATGCTCTCTCACAATAAGGCTGTAACTCTACTGCTCTCATTGATAATGTTATGAGGAAATACTGTATAATGTACTTCATTATAATGCTCTCTCACAAAAAGGCTGTATCTACTGCTATCATTGATAATGTTATGAGGGAATACTGTATAATGTACTTCATTATAATGCTCTCTCACAATAAGGCTGTAACTCTACTACTCTCATTGATAATGTTATGAGGGAATACTGTATAATGTACTTCATTATAATGCTCTCACACAATAAGGCAGTATCTCTACTGCTCTCATTGATAATGTTATGAGGGAATACTGTATAATGTACTTCATTATAATGCTCTCTCACAATAAGGCTGTATCTCTACTGCTCTCATTGATAATGTTATGAGGGAATACTGTATAATGTACTTCATTATAATGCTCTCACACAATAAGGCAGTATCTCTACTACTCTCATTGATAATGTTATGAGGAATACTGTATCATGTACTTCATTATAATGCTCTCTCACAATAAGGCTGTATCTCTACTGCTCTCATTGATAATATTATGAGGGAATACTGTATCATGTACTTCATTATAATGCTCTCTCACAATAAGGCTGTAACTCTACTACTCTCATTGATAATGTTATGAGGGAATACTGTATAATGTACTTCATTATAACGCTCTCTCACAATAAGGCTGTATCTCTACTGCTTTCATTGATAATGTTATGAGGAAATACTGTATCATGTACTTCATTATAACGTAATCTTCCCAATAAGGCAGCTACACTTGATGGCTCTCATGGACAGAACTAGAATGACTAAGCACTGAATCAACTGAACCAAACCGTAGACAAGGTCGTATTAAAAAAATAAAAGAGTGAGAATGTAATAAAAAGATAACTTTACTTGGATGACTGAGGATATGAATAAATCAACATGCCAAGCAAAGTGACTAATTTGGAGCAAGAGAGGTTCATTTTAAAGAGGGTCTGTAAAGCTCTTGCTGATGACAGGTAAAAATGTTTGCTGAATTTCTGTATTACCCTGTTCATTCTTGCTTGCCAAAGATGAAGTTAAATGGCATATTTATGATATTTGGCTCATACAGAAAAATTTTACCACTTCTGCAGTCTTTTTACCTTAACACTACTGGATGGAATTTAACTTTCAATTCACTATAAATTTAAAGGACTGTATTGAATTGATATTATATAAAGATATAAAAAGATGTTTTTTTTAAAGTGTTGGTATAAAATAATTGATATACAAATGCTATAGGTATATCAAATTGTGATATGCCCATAGTGCTATAATACGCATATATAAACATTCTAATGACCATCTGCAGTTGACTATAGATCATTCATGAATTTCCATGCATTAATCATTAGCGACATATGAAAAAAAACCCAATAAAAAGTATTAATAATCAATCTTTTAAAAAAGAATTTAATATAGTACACATTTACTTAGCAATCCTTTCTGTTTATTCCCTCCTCCCCTTGCATGCATAACAGACAACTACGCAGAAATGTGGAGTATGAGAGAAAAGGAATTTGGGCTTTTTTAAAACCTTGAAGAAGATATTACATCAAGTAACCTAAAAGAATTGGGTTTGTCATAGTGATATGTGTGCACTTTCCTTCGAATTTTATCAAGAGTGTATGAATTATATAAAGTTGCAATCCGTGCTGACATGATACGGTAATTTTCTCGGTTATGTGGTACATATACTGTGATGTATTTAATGTTTTGTTATTATTGTTGTTTCTCAAACTAATTAGAATGCTCTACAAATCTAATATTATTAATTAAATATGAAAATGTTCAAAGGCGGCTCCCTCTTTCTCACTCTCATCGTAGCAAGATAATACAGACTAAAAGCATAGAAAATTTTTGGTTGTGTCTCTGAAAAATGGACGAAAGGATGAATGTGGATAAGTGAGAAAGCTTGCTAGTAGCTTCCAAAGGGGTGATGGCATGTTCTGAGGTTTTCCTTGGTTCTTCCTCTACCGAAAATACTGGTGGCCATGTCAAGCGAATTATGTACTGAAAAATGGCATTAAACCTACAAATCAAACTAATGGATTTGTCGACTGAGGAAACAACAAGGGTGTTGGCTTCACAATTATTATCCCGAGTGTACTTGGGAGCTGACTTTGAAAATATCGCTCAGAATTTAAATTATTTGTTAAAAGGCAAATACCAAAAAAATAAAGAACCAAACTTTGTTACATCAGAACACAGTGTCTAGACAACAAACACAAAATACAAATGTCAAGTGTTAAATGTCTAAGATGTTTTCATAAATGTCAAGTGGCAAATGTCCAAAGTGTTTTCATAAATGTCAAGTGACAAATGTCTAAAGTGTTTTCATAAGTGTCAGGAAGTGTTAAATGTTTAAATAAAGTGTTTTCAGAAATGTTAAAAAGTGTTAAATGTCTTGAGTGTTTTTACAAATGTCAAGTGTTAAATGTCTAAAGTGTTTTCATAAATGTCAAGAAGTGTTAAATGTCTAAAGTGTTTTCATAAATGTCAAGAAGTGTTAAATGTTTAATATCGTTTCCACAAATGTCAAGTGTTAAATGTCTAAAGTGTTTTCATAAATATCAAGTGGCAAATGTCCAAAGTGTTTTCATAAATGTCAAGTGACAAATGTCTAAAGTGTTTTCATAAATGTCAGGATGTGTTAAATGTTTAAATAAAGTGTTTTCATAAATGTTAAAAAGTGTTAAATGTCTTGAGTGTTTTTACAAATGTCAAGTGACAAATGTCTAAAGTGTTTTCATAAATGTCAAGAAGTGTTAAATGTCTAAAGTGTTTTCATAAATGTCAAGTGGCAAATGTCCAAACTGTTTTCATAAATGTGAAGTGACAAATGTCTAAAGTGTTTTCATAAATGTCAGGAAGTGTTAAATGTTTAAATAAAGTGTTTTCATAAATGTTAAAAAGTGTTAAATGTTTTGAGCGTTTTTACAAATGTCAAGTGTTAAATGTCTAAAGTGTTTTCATAAATGTCTGGAAGTGTTAAATGTTTAAATAAAGTGTTTTCAGAAATGTTAAAAAGTGTTAAATGTCTTGAGTGTTTTAACAAATGTCAAGTGTTAAATGTCTAAAGTGTTTTCATAAATGTCAAGAAGTGTTAAATGTCTAAAGTGTTTTCATAAATGTCAAGAAGTGTTAAATGTCTAAAGTGTTTTCATAAATGTCAAGTGGCAAGTGTCCAAAGTGTTTTCATAAATGTCAAGTGACAAATGTCTAAAGTGTTTTCATAAGTGTCAGGAAGTGTTAAATGTTTAAATAAAGTGTTTTCAGAAATGTTAAAAAGTGTTAAATGTCTTGAGTGTTTTTACAAATGTCAAGTGTTAAATGTCTAAAGTGTTTTCATAAATGTCAAGAAGTGTCAAATGTCTAAAGTGTTTTCATAAATGTCAAGAAGTGTTAAATGTCTAAAGTGTTTTCATAAATGTCAAGAAGTGTTAAATGTCTAAAGTGTTTTCATAAATGTCAAGAAGTGTTAAATGTCTAAAGTGTTTTCATAAATGTCAAGTGGCAAGTGTCCAAAGTGTTTTCATAAATGTCAAGTGACAAATGTCTAAAGTGTTTTCATAAGTGTCAGGAAGTGTTAAATGTTTAAATAAAGTGTTTTCAGAAATGTTAAAAAGTGTTAAATGTCTTGAGTGTTTTTACAAATGTCAAGTGTTAAATGTCTAAAGTGTTTTCATAAATGTCAAGAAGTGTCAAATGTCTAAAGTGTTTTCATAAATGTCAAGAAGTGTTAAATGTCTAAAGTGTTTTCATAAATGTCAAGAAGTGTTAAATGTCTAAAGTGTTTTCATAAATGTCAAGAAGTGTTAAATGTCTAAAGTGTTTTCATAAATGTCAAGTGGCAAGTGTCCAAAGTGTTTTCATAAATGTCAAGTGACAAATGTCTAAAGTGTTTTCATAAGTGTCAGGAAGTGTTAAATGTTTAAATAAAGTGTTTTCATAAATGTTAAAAAGTGTTAAATGTCTTGAGTGTTTTTACAAATGTCAAGTGTTAAATGTCTAAAGTGTTTTCATAAATGTCAAGAAGTGTCAAATGTCTAAAGTGTTTTCATCAATGTCAAGAAGTGTTAAATGTCATGTGCATTTCATAAATGTCAAAAGTGTTAAATGTCATAAGTGTTAAATGTCTAAAGTTATCTGACAAATGTCAAAAGTGCCTGCTTTTACTATTCACTGCTGTCTCATCTCTGTCTCTATTGGTTTTGATTCTCAGGTTTTTGCCTATGTGCTCATGTGAGAAAGTTTGCCAGGAGCTTCCCGTGGGACAGTGGTTTTGTGGGTTTTCATCCACAAGTTACACTGGTGGCCATGTATAGCCTATCAAATGCTGAAAAGTGACATTAAACCCACAACAAAAATAACAATTACAACTATGCATTATTTGGAAGTATATTCCAATTATATATATATATATATATATATATATATATATATATATATATATATATATATAAAGAATACAAATCATATGGCATATAACAGTCCTTTCAAATGCACTGGATCCAGCAAGGGATCACGTGTGTCAGGGATTGATTAAGATAAATGCAAAAAACTGACAAGCAACAGTGCAAAACTAGTATCACTCTAGCCTGAGCGCTTTCGACTCTTAATGAGTCTTTATCAAAGGCAAATACAGAACATAGACAAGACAGACAAATAAAATACAAAAACCGTGTTTACAAAACTTTACATGCTGTTTCTACAGGAATTAAACCTTTAAATTTATTATGTTACAACTAGTTTCTTTCAACTTGTTGCGGATGCTGTAAAATGTCTGTATTGACTTAGAAATCGATGAGCCAAAGCGACACATCTGTTTTTGTATGTAAATTTATGTGCGTGCAAATTATATCTGGATATTTTATATTAGTAGTTAGAGGCTGTATATATATATATATATATATATATATATATATATATATATATATATATATATATATATATATATATATATATATATCCATGTAAGATAAATGTTGTCTGCATGCTCTTACTTTTGTTTTGTTCCTCATCACTGGTTTCATCCTCTGTTCCTGAGGAAGATATTTCTGAAGGATCATCACCTTAAAGAGGTTAGAGGTCAAAAGATCAAATTAATACATGTACATACATATTAGACAGTACCAATATTTTGTATACATGAAATTAAATTTCACTCATAGCTCAAAAATAATGTTACATTTTATTGAGTTTTGCACGAATAAGCTGAGGATTTATTTTTTGGGAAAAAAGTAGTGATTTGTGATTCATATTTATTTTGTTACCTACACTCTTGACCTCTAATGTTTTGGTCTTTTTGGCTCTTCCAAATCCCAGTGGTAGACATTTATTCCTAATCTGATAAAATAACACTAAACTGCAAATTGGAAATTTCATTTCAAATGAAATTAAGATTAATAACATCTTGAAATACAAGGGCACTGGAACAGTTTCTCAAAGGGGAGGTGGGGAAGATGGTATTTGGAGCAGAGGAACTCTGTCAAATTACTCTTAAGAGGAATGACCATGGATTTGCCTCTAAAATGTAAACTCACAATTTGCAAAAAATAGGCCATAAAACTCAATTAAGAATATTTATTCATTCATATTCTGAGGAACAAGATTATCTACCTGCCAAAATTCTGTGAATTCTTTTCTTGGACATAATCTCTAGCTGTTCCATACATCTTTTCTTCAAGTCCTCAAGAGGAATATCCTGTAACATTAGACAGGAAATACAACATTAAAAATAAGTGGTGCTGAGGTTTCTGTTGTCAAAGTCCATGCTACCAAAGTACCATGGTGCTGAGTGTTTTTATAGTGAATGTCAGTTTACTCACGGGTTATGAGCGTTATTCGCACAGTATTGCACAAGCCCTACCTGTCAAAGGGTAAGTGTTAAGTCCCACTTTGTCAAGAGGTATTGCACAACATATAACAATAATAACTATAACCCGCTCCCGTTTGATACTCGTTATCTAAGAGATGACCGCCCTCGATATAATTGCCCGGTTTGAGCAGGAGAATAGTAAATATGGTAAACTGAGCAGGTATATTGAACAAAACAACTCAGAGCCTCCGTAAAGATAAATAAACAATTTTATCAAATACATGCACAGTTATCAAACTTCCTTTCATTAGGAATACACGCGGTTTATAAATACAACTTTCACCGAATTACAATAAGATCTGAAATAGAATTAAACAAGTGAGCCGTTCTATTACTGATAGTTTAGAATCATCATAGGATCGAGTGGTACAATTGAAGTCAGTGCTTTCGATTTTCATAACCTGCTATCCCTTGATCGTCGTTCACTGTAAAATTCAAGGTTGTTTCAATAAGTCGCTGTCTCGTCCATTTTCTAGGCACCTTGCCCTCGTGAATGTTTCCGCTTGTTCCGGACTTGTCCACTGTATCCTGCGTATACTGCAATTCCCGTTTCTCCCAGTTTCTTTGTCCAAAGTTTACGTCGTTATTCCAGTAACTTCACAATCTTCCCAAAAAGCTATTTTCTTCCTTTGTGATTTTGGTGTGTCGGTCAACCGTTGGTTTTGGCGGTTTTCGACCACACTTCCTTACGAATGTATTTCTCTCAAATAACATTCGGAGTCCTTACTAAATAATTCTACATCTGTCCTCTCTTGCAGAGGAATTTTCAAGACTAAATTCTAATTTAGCTAGTGTGATATTATGTTCTAAAGATTTTTTGTGTAAAACACACCCCTTATTTCACCGTGACCAATCAGTATTTTCTCCCGCTTTCCTCTAAAAGCCGCTTATGACATGGTCAATATGACATGCATGGTTTTTAAGTAACAGAATCTCTGCAATTTCTCAATTCTGACACTTTTTGTAAGAAATGAAACTTTAAAAGGTCGCCAGCAGTCAGTCCTGGCTGCTTAACAAACAACGTTTAATTAGTATAACGAGCGCCTAGACTCTAAAGATCCCTCTCTCTTGCATGACGCGTCTCATAAATGTAACTAATGGCTATCTGGCCACAACTAATGGTTGATTAATAGATCGACCGAAAATTTGGCATTTCAGAGTGAAGTCCATACTAACAAAGTACCTTCCAGCAGAAGTGTTTACCACTCAGGTGGCCTAGTGGTTAGAGCATTTGCCAGGGATGCAGAAGGTCATGGGTTTGATCCCTGGCCAAGTCATATCAAAGACTTGTACATTGGTGCCAAGTCTTTCATATTGGAAGTCTATACAACCAAAGACTACAAGAGGTCTTGCCTAAGTTGCATCATCAAATGAAAATATATATGAAACAATTGGTTTCAGTTTGGTCACATAAAGTTTATCCATCCATGTGCACTTGTTTAAAGTTTATAACAAGCTGACTTGTGTTGAGATATTGGTTGGATATCTGTCTGAATTTGAAATTGTTGACATTCAGTTCATTTCACTATTTTCTCAATAAATTAGGTGACAGTGACCTAGTTTTGGGAAAATACAGAAGGATTCTTCTGTATGCATCATCATGTAAAGTGTTTAAGAGATTCTAGTGCCAATGAGATAAGGTAGTTTGCAGTAATGTCCCAAAGATTTTTTTTTTATTTCTCACCAATCTTCAAATTTCCTTGCATAATTTGACTATATGTACTTATGGATTTTTTTAGTACTGTATGCAAGGCTACTCAGGATGCATCCACATGTATGGTTTTGTTGGTAATATCTGACAACATTATTAAAAAACTGGTAATGGGGACTAGTATGTCTCAATGAAAGGTATTTTTCAAAATATGTAAATGTAGATTTATGTCTCAATCAAAATAAGACCTTTAGAATGTCATTCAAAATATTTAAGGGGCCCCCGATTGGCCAAATGGTCTCAAGTGCTCTCAGTTATGGATCACTGCCATCTCACCTCTGTCTGCATGGGTTCGAGTCTCAGATTCAGCCAATGTGGGTATGTGGGAAAGCTTGCTAGTATCTTCTCGTGGGTTGGTGGTTCTTTTCCGGGCTTTTCCCAGTTTCTTCCTCCACCATTAATAATGGCCACCATGTAAAGCCTATCATGTGTTGAAAAATGGCATTAAACCATAAAACAACAACTACTACAAAACGTGTATGGGTGTATCTGAACAAACAAACAAATAAAAAAAAGCAAGGTATGGCAAACATATAGAAAGATTTTTTTTCTTATCATCAAGATGCAGTAAAGGAGAATAATCAATAAGTTTTTAAATTAAAAGCTATATTTGAAAGTCTTTTCCACGTGTTGTGATCAAAACAGATAAAGCTGGAACTGTTTGCCACTTTATTAAAAAACAACAACAAAACATAATGAACAATACCACACCTTTCTGTGTAAAACAATAAAATGTAGTAATTAAATCCTTTGCGATGATTAAATATTGTAACCTGACAAAAAGGTGATTGACCTAGGACTACCTGAGGGCATCAAAAATTCCTAAAAAATGAAACTGCGTGATAAACACTAGATCAAAGTATATCAGCCACAGTGATCTATTATACGGCATTCTTCTTATACTGTACTAATAAAAGTGCTCCCAATAAGGTAACAAATTTCACACAATTAATAATAGTCATTTTCTTTATGAACATATCATGCTTATCCATGTATTTTATGAATATTCAGCATAGACCCAGCTCTGTTACTGCAAATTCTGTTGACAGATTAGGTCTGAAATCATGAAATTTTTAAGTCTGAATCTGAGTCGAGATGAGTTATGGCTCTTGACCGCCATCCTCATAACTTTCAAATTTTTAGTTTTGACCAATCACACAATGTTTTAATTAGATTGGCAGCCTGAACACCAACTCCCCTAAGGGGCCGTCCATAAATGACATCACACACCTGGGGGGGGGGAGGGGGTCACACATTTGTGCCGATGTGTGATGGGGGGGGCGCATTTAAAAAATGTGATGTCACATCAAATGCGCAACTTTAAATATAAGTTCCACTTAATTGTTTTTATTGCTTACAATTTATTTAATGATGTTTTAAGTAGCTTCACGCGTGTCATGCATGAGCTCAAATTAAGATAGACTTGTCTTCGAACTACCAACACCCCTACTAGCCCCAATAGTGGCTTTTTCCAAATAGCATTCTTCCATTTCCAGTCCACTGGTGTCGACAAAGTGAGATTGAAATGATCTTTCTCTCGCCAAACTTTTTTAATTTAAAACTTTTTTGTGCTATAAAATTAAATTTAAAAAGTTTGATAGAAAAGTAAATAATTTTATAAGTTTGATAGAAAAATAAATTTATAAAGGCTGATATTTTTCAGATTTCTATTATAAAAGATCCTACATTTAAGAAATGGAATAACTAAAGTATATATATTAAAGTTAGTTTATATTACACCAATAATAATCTCAAGTTCTTTTGGGCGAAGAATTGACCACTACGCTGGATAAAAGTAAAATGTTCCAGAGTCATTTTGAGGCATATGTGCTGGCATATCCTACAAAGAGCAGAAAGATTTGCCAAGAAGTGGTTCAAAAGTGGAATGGAATAACAAATGATGCTGATTTGCAAGTTGAAGTTGATCACTGGTTGCAAGAATTGAAAACCACTGCTGCCACAAAAAAAGGATCACTTCTGACATTTTGGTCCAAGCAAACATCATATGCCGATACAAAAAACTCCAAAAAAGTGCTTGCGGCAAACCCTGAGAATTCTGTGTTCTACTACAAAGTTTCAAAGTATTTTTTTAGTTATAATTACTTTATATGATAATTATAGGAGAATCTGAATACAATATCCTGAACATCTGCAGTTTTAGCTAGACGATGAATATTTTCAAAGTTTTATGCCAATTTCAGCTTTCCAGTGCCTCCTTTTTAATACATGTTTTCTCCTACAATATCAGAGTCCAGCACCACACTAAATACATACTACAATGACAATAAAGTGATTTGAAACATGTTAATTTTCAAATAGAAAATACGGCTTTTTCTGGGGGGTTAGGGGGAGCAGAGCTTCGTGATGTCATAATTGAGGGGGGTCTGACTTTTCTGATGACATGTGATGGGGGAGGGGGGAGGGGGCCAAATTGGCCAAAATCGTGTGACGTCATTTATGGATGGCCCCTAAGTGCTGATATGGAGTGCTGGAAACTGAATTCATTATAAAACCTCGTCAACATAAAAGCTGTAGGCTAAATTTAGTTCAAGCACAAAGATAATGTAAAACTGCAGAAATAAAAAGTGTGTGTGTGTGTGTGTGTGTGTGTGTGTGTATGCTTGTGTGTATGTGTGTTAATAAGGCAATCAAGGGGCATAACTCCCATATATGACGTGAAGGAATACTGGAAACTGAACTAAATAAGGTTTTGTCCATATAAAGCTGCTTGCTGAAATTGGCTAAAATCCAAGAAACCTTGGTAAAGGTATGCCGTGTAAATGAAAGTCTAGAGGCTGGGCAATCAGGAGATCAGGGGCAATAACTCCTGTAACAGAAAATGTTTAACACTAGAAATTGAAAAAAATCTCATCTATTTAAACCTGCAAGCGAAATTTGTTCAATCTTCATAACACCATGCTGAGGCAACCATGGTCAGGAAGCTACCCAATAGTGGGCATAAATTCTTTAACTGATATTCTGTAACACTGAAATTTAAATTTATACAAGATGTAACATCTCCCTCTTAATAAGAGGGGTAGTTCATTAGATTTAGCTACGTTATCTAGGGAATGACCTCCATCAATATTATGACCCCATGTGAGTGTAAAGATACAATATCAACAGGGAACTGTGCAAGATTATTGGAGAAACAAAATGCAATAAGAGCCCCCTTTAGACAAGAAAAATAACAAATTTAATCAAACAAATTAATACCTAGTGGCAATTTCTATTCAACTTAAATGATTTAATAGCAGTGTCTAATTTGGATTTATTTCATCATCATAACTAGTGGTGAAATGAGCGCAATATCCACAACTGATTGCATCACCTTTCTCTTGACAGTGTTCCAACATTTCCTTTTTCCTCAAGTCTTCCAATTCTGCCAGACTCGTTCTTCTTGGACTTCATATATTTTACTATGAACTCATCACTTTTACCCTTTCGGACTTGTCACTTCTACCTTTTCCCGGACTTCACTCATCAATTCTATTTTTCAGACTCCATCTTAGGACTGTCAAGTCGCCCTCTCCCATGGAGAAGTGTTTCCTTAATGCTGTTAACTTTAGAACTAGTGCCTCCAGCATTAAACCCTGTCTTTCTCACAAGACAGACACCTTGTCCTTTCTTGTTTGATGAGGAAAGCAATATTCTTTTCCTAGGCTTCTTTGGAGCCAACTTCTCTCTCTCACAAAATTTCGGACTAAAGAATTTTGATCAAGGTTGTCACTTTAAATTCACATTACTTCCAAGGTGTACACCTTAATTCCATTTGGCCAATCATAAGCAGTGGTTTCTAAAAACAGTTCCTACCACAATCAATTTGTTACATCAGTCAGAATCTCTGAACTATGTTATATAACTTTTCCCTTTGAAGAATGACTAATTGATATGGATTGGAAGTTCAGCTGTCTCTTTCTCAAAACCATGTTAAAATATCTGGTCAATTTCAAGGAAGACTGACCTTTTTGCAGTTTTATCACTGACATGAAAGAAACCAAGAATAAAGGTTGAAATGAACATTCACAAAGACTCCCCAGTCTAAATGTGATAAATTCTTAATCCAGCACCCATATCTGAAGCAAGATTGATGCCATTTTCATTTAGGATCAGCAAGACATTTTTAGACCTATGTTGGTCAGAACCCCACATTGGTATCATCATCCTTTCAGGTGGAGTAACAATACAGTAATAAGACTTTTAATATGGGCATCATGACTGCCATATTGGATGTAAGATTAGCACCATTTTCATTCTGGCTGAACCCAAATATTACACAAAATCTTTTTGTGAAAACCACATTTTAATAAGGACATCTATCTATTCATAAAGAAAACGATGTAATCTTGACGATGTAATCCAATATGGACGACGATGTCACATGATGCAGTCAGTTCTTGTTTTATAATAATAATAATCCAAATGAAAATCTATGAGCACTTATTCTTTTCCAGATAAATAATCAAATAATTCCTCTTCCTCCAAACACAATTTCCAGTACACGGTAATTAAAAATAACTCAAAAAGAAGACACAACTTAATATTATAAAAGCCCAATTTCTACTGAACTGTTCTCTCCCAAACAATAATTTAAATACCTGTTTTTTTTCATAACAAGGGGTCACGTGATATTCTAGAAACTATCAGAACAAACCTATGTTCATGAAATCACATAACCAGCATGACCCAGAAAGATGTCTTTGGAATCAACCAATCATTTTAGAAGCTTGTTTACACTCTGAAGCAAGATCAGAAAATGAGGTTAACACCTGGTGTTTACAATGTAAAAGTACAGGTCACCTTTCCCCCCCAATGAATAAATCTTAAAACTTAAAATGCCAAATTTTAATCTAACAAACAGACAATAAAAATAAATATAAATGACTTATATCAAATATATGTAACAATATACATACACACACACACACAACTTTGCATTTCTGAAAAGTAGGGATGAAAAGATTATAAAGATGACTGCCATTGGAAGTCATATTGGCACCAATTTTAAATCAACACCAGAAAAAGTCTTATAATGAAAACTCAATGGTGATATGATCATCCATCTAGGAGTAGTGATAACAAGATTTTCAATACTGCTACCAATGCTGCTGTTAGGTTAATACCATTTTCATTTAGGACCAACTAGAAATCATAAAAATCTTCTGATGAAACGACAAAACAAAAACATGTTGATAAGACTTACTATACAGGATGAGTATTAATAGCAATGGCTTCTACATGACGTTGATGGTGGCCATATTTGATGTTGATTTGACAGATCAGCATCATTTTTATATAAGACCAAACCAGATATCCAATTTAAGTCTTTCAGTAAAAACTTCATGGCCATTATTCAGGAGAAGTACTGATGACCCTATTTTCGTATTTGAAGTTTGATTTTCATTTAGGACGAACAAGAATTCGGAATAAATTAAGTGCAAAGTTTCAAGAAAATCCTTGAGAAGCTGCAATAACATCCTAGTGGACAGATGGATGTCTGACGATTGACAATGGAAGCAGATGACAGACTACAGGTCATGCCATAATCTCTTCTGGTTTATGGCCAGTAGAGCTCAACACAACATAAGGTTCCAAAGAAGTCATCACTTCATATTAATCCACCACAAATTTAATTATGCAATGTTTTCTATCTAATTATGATGACATTGAAATTCAAATTTTTTCATGCAGTGCCAACTTTCATCGCTTTCAATTTCAATCGCTTTTGGATTTACGTTTAAAGCCCAAATGAACAAGGATCCTTCTCTGGAAACATTAGAACCACACCCACGAACCATTAATTTAACAACCCCAACACCGCAAACAAATTTTAAAAATGTCCTGCAAAACCTTTAAAATTATTTATATATCTACCAATGAAAATATATCACATTTTATATCGATGATGATGAGGCATTAAAATCTGATTACTCAACAAAATTTAGGACCACAAATTATCCTGGACGATGGAATAATAGGCAATGTATAACTGTTATTCATGTTACGTCACCTTCAATGGAAAGGTCATATATATATTCAGATTGTAGCACAAAATATTAAATAATGTGAAGTTAGATACAAGAAAAAGAAAAAAAATGTACTCGCTTTTAAGAGGAGTCCAACTGCAAACTGCATAGACCCAGATTTGCCATCACATAATGTGGCAGCACATCTGGGTCTGTGACTTTGTTATGAGTAATCATTTAAATGAGCACCACCGACCCTGATCTGCGGGTGCTTTCTGTTGCATCAGATTAGGATTTTTGTTGTATGTGGTTTGACTTGACTTGTGACTTATAAGCAAGTACAGATGATAAACGATCATTTACTGCCCCTTACCTCTATCAAGTCCTATTAGGATGGCACTTCATATTTATAAAAAACACCTGACCTCACTAAACATAAAATTGGAATTTATTTCATGCTTATTATCTGCCCCAGGGCTCATATAAATAACAATATATTTTGAAAGCTATACATCAAAAGATGGTTCTCAGATTAGATTGGGTTTTTCAGTGCATGGTACAAGGTTCAGAGAGATTATGTTTTCCTTTAAGTTCTTTGGGAAGTTTCCAAAAAATTGATTTCTGCTTCTTTGATTGTAAAGAGTAACACATAGTCCAGAAGAAAACTTACATTAAACCAGAATTCTTGAACAGATAAAACTATATGTATGGGATACTTGGAGTTCAACAGTGGGGGGTACCAGGTGGGGTTTTGTCAAACAAACTGTATTGCTCACCCCCTACTTAAAAAATTGCACACACCCTACTTTAAAAACAAAATGTTAAAGAGGGCAAAATAAAATAAATGTAATTTCAATGCAAAAAGGCTTACTAACACAATATGAAATAGCTCAAAATCATATATAATTCAACAACATAATACTTCATGTCAAACTGAATAAGTTCTTTCCTGAAACGATAAGATAAGGCCCCATTTACAATTACATATAAACTAAAGCAAGAGTCCGTTGAAGGAAATGATTTTAAAGACCACAAAAAATAGGAATTCATTAAATGTCCACTTTACCCAGCTTCAACAAAACAAATCTGGTAATGAAAGTATTTTATAAGTGTTTGAGGTAACATTGTCACAAGTACAATACAAATTTGTCATGGTCTTTGACCTTGACATCAAAGATAAAAGATCAATGAACTCATCTCAGATACCGAAAAGACCTGCCCACATACCAAGTTAGGTTACACTAATAAAAAGATTTTTTAAACAGTTAAAAATCAAAACAAAACACAAATATATTCAGGATGAACTACATATCAAAAAAAGTCTTTGGTGGAAACACTATCTTGACATTCAGTCCAGAAGTAGCAATAACAATATTTTCAAAATAACCATGCTGGTCATGTTGGATGGCAAAAAATAGACAATTTTCATTTCAGACCACTACCATTACAGATGAAGTTTTTAGTGACAACATCATCTCCATCTGAGACTAATCAGTTGGCCTAGTGGTTAGAGCATTTGCCTGGGTACAGGAGGTCATGCGTTTGAACCCCTGCCGAGTCATACCAAAGACTTATAAAAATGGCAGTAACAGCTGCCTTGCTAAGTTAGTGTTAGGACTGGTCAGCCTGAAGTCCGGTGGCTGGGTGGGATATAATGCCACATGCCTGTGGCATGATGTCCCGGTGCTAGACATCACCATAAACTGCCACACTGCAGACATCACGGCGATATGACTGAAAACTGTTAAAGCTACATTTAAAAAAATCCAAATCATACAAATCACGCAACAGGATAGTTAAGATTTTCAAAACAGCCACCCTGGTGTCCATGTTGGATGCTAGACTGTTGCAATGGTCATGATCCTGAGGTTAACAATGTTTAGAAAACGGTATTCCCCTTATTCGCCCCATTGTCAATATTTGTTTAAATGAGCAGTCAACCATGAATTTTTTAAAAATGCCTACTATTTTCTTTATTATTTTTTGATGGGATTCATTTGAATTTGAGTGTACACAACAGCTAGGTCTTTCTTCTGATGTGAATCTCACTGAAGATTGCTAACTCAGCATAGATATTTTACTTTCTGTATGTCAGAGGTAAACTGTAGAAAAATATGCCAACAACATTTTTTTTGAGTTCTTATAATATTTATTTCAAAATATAATAACTGTACTTTCATAAAACAAAAATGCAAATACTGTGGACATTCATTATTGTGATTCAAGGTCAGGCAGAGTCAGTGTACTTTATGCTATTTACCCATTCATCAGCTTCGAACAGCAGTCTTCCAAACAGTGATCAAAACTAGATGACAATCCAAGTGGGTGAAAGATAAGTAAATGAATAAGTAAATAAATGCTACCTTTCTCTACACTGTTCCAGTTTTAGAGCAAACAAATTTGACATTTATTTTCTCACTTTCAAATGGCAGTTTCAAAAACTGCAGAGGGAACCATTGGTTCATTTTTAGTCCTGTTTTGTTTTGGACCATTTACATATCCAAAGAAATGTTTTAGTTCCATGCATAGTGGTCAGGCTGAGTATCAGGCTGGCACCAATTTGATTTGCTTTAAAATGGCAGCAAAAAACAAGAAAATACTTCATGTCATCTGAAAAAATAACATTTTTTTTCTTTTTAATTTTTTTCAATTATATTCATGTTAGGGACTGAGAACATAGTAATTGAACTGCAGTCAGCTGACAGTCCAAAATGTTCATCAATACCATGACTTCTTTTAAAAAGATTTGGCAATGCAATGTTGAAATGAGCTTTTTTGCCTAATTTTCATGAAATATTTTTGTGCTGGTAAATGTTTCATAAATATCATAATTACCCCAAATATTGTCCTTATAAATGCTGCAATATCAATGAGAAATGGTTTATGAGAAGTTCATGAAGATACTGCAGTTATGGAGGTCTAACAATTTTCAACCGGGCATGTGTATTCTCACATATAAAACCATGAAAACATTTACATACGTGATTTCAAGATGTCACTGATCTACCCCAATCTTTTTTAAAGTTTTCAAAATCTCTTGTCACACTTACTGCCTAAAGAAACTTCAAACTGAACCATTTTCCACCAGAAACTTAACACAGTCAATACACTATAGCAGTGGAAGCTGAGGAGAAATGTATAACATACACATAACAAATGAATATTCTGGTTTAGAGTTATATGGCCGTGCAACACAAAATTTAGCGCCAAGGCAAATGCACTAAAAAAGCCTTGCCCATAAACACAAGCCATGCAAGGCTAACCCAATGGTAGCCTTGGTATGATTAAAACATATACTGTTTTGGTCATAATTTTGGCATGCTTACAACAAAACCACCACAACTCCGACCCTTGTGAGTCACCTCCTGTGATATGCAGAGAGCACGCTAGGCATTCTCTATACAACCCTACCCATCGGGTGTAAGCACCTAACCCTGCCCTTGGTAAGAACCCATCCCAGCGGAAGCAACAGTAGGCTGACAGAAATATACATCATAAACATCGAATGAAAAATTTCACTAAAACACTTAACTAACTTAGAATATATCTAGAAAACATAGATGCCCCACCAGTATCATGAGGTGAAATTTTCAAATATGGGATATAACTGACTAAGGTTTTGTTGTAAAATAATGAAAATCAAACGTGATATAACTTTTACTAATGTAAACTGTCATATTAAACTTGGTTTCAATCCATTAAGTATTTCAAATGTTACTGAGTGAAAATTTGCAATCGCTGTGTCATATTGGGGGAGCACTGGATGAATTGGTATGCACTGTATCTATCTATATGCCTTCTCCAAGGTGGAAGCATAACACAAATGAGAACTGAAAGGACTAAGGAGTGAAAGTCTGCAAAGTTGAAACAACATTTACTCTATATATACTAGTGACTACAATGTACACCTGGAATTAAGTAATTTTAGAAACTTATATATCTGAAGCATATGAAGTTATCAGAAATTGATCTATAGTGTACTTTCACTTTCTCTTCAGACACTCATTTAATGATGTCATTTGTGTTCAAACTGGAAGTCTAAAATGTATTGTTTGGATTGTTCATTGTCATTATGAAAACCATCTCCATCAATCTCAAAGCAAGAATATTGGAAAAATTCTGAGTAATAAATGCACTTTAAATTGTCAATACTGTTTTTCTAAAGATGACTAATTTTGCTGAGACGCATGGTGACAGATGGGGTACTTCAGCCCATACAGAATGGGGTATCATTAGGTCCATATATTGATTAACCATTGTTATTAATTCTAAGTCACAGGAATCAACCACTATTCCAACATTATTGGACACTGTCTTAAACTAAATAAACCCCTGAAACAAGAGTCTCTTGAAGACACTGATGCTCTACTGGCTGGAATGAGTTCCTAGAAATTCAATATAAAACAATATCTTCATTTAACTGTTAAAATCATCTCAGATAATCATGAGTGATCAGATTTCAATTCAGCAACTATGGCAGCCATATTGACTGTAAGGAACTATAGGACTGGTTGGTCTGGTGTCAGGATAATGTGACTGGGTGGGACATCATGCTACATGTCTGCGGTATGATGCCCCAGTGCGTGACATCATTATAGACTGCCTCACTGCAGACATCATAGTGATATGACTGAAAAATTGTTAAGGCTACGTTAAAATTCATAATCACACACATTAACAAAAAAAAAAAGGTTCGGTCTTAAAATCTTCGCCAGTACATAAATTGATGCACCTGAATATTTTGTTTTGCTGATTAACACAAAATCTAGGTTTGCTCTAAGTACTTTCATGGCTAGATTACAATTCTCCCCCACAGAGAAAACATGCAAAAATAAGTTTCGCTAATGTTAACATAATACATTGGGTTACAAAAGAGTGTTTAGCCTGGAGCATTACCTGTAACTGTCACATCATTTGTAGCAACAGGATAATAGATCACCCCCACCCAAGAAAGAGGCAGAAAGCAAACACATGATTTTAAAGCGATTCTCACAAGAACCTATAATTTTATGTGCACATTTGTCCCGCAATGAAGCAACAATTTCTATTTGCTCAGTTGTATGTCTTGCATCGTTCTAAGACACTGTCAGCATGTGACTGAAAATGGATCTGAAACAAATGAAATTATATTTTGTATTTATTTATGACTGACTGATGATAATATTATGTTATTGAACCAGTGAAGCCTTCATCATCCAAAGATAAGGTAATGGCTACTCATAAGATAAAATATAACTTGTGCAGCAATGGTTGAAAACACAGTGGCTACATTTTAAAAAAGAAGTCGAGTGAATGACAGGGAAGAAGCCTTTAAGTTCTACCATATATGTACAGAGGGTAAAAAAGAACCTCTGTGACCAAATGTGTAAAACCCAATAACTTTCAGAACAGTACACTGGCAAGGCATGCTGGGTTGCCAGAACACAAACTGCTGATTGAAGGTCCACACCACCAGGCAGATTTGAATGCAGGTTTACAAAAACATTCTTTCAAGCAAGACATAGCAGTGAAAGTGCTACATAAGTGTGTATACTGGCTGAATGTTGATAGAGGACATCCCTTTTTAAAATACAAATCTCTTCTTAATTTAACACATGACTTAACGGCTGAAGAAATTGATGCCATTGGCATTTTGAAGAATTCTGCCAATCTGTATGACTTGGCTACTACCTGTTCAGAGGTACTGGAGAGCCAATAAAACATTGTTGAGGATAGTTTTACATGTGACCTGCAAAATTCGTCATTTGTTATAGCAATGGCAAATAAAAGCATTGACATAGCCAACAATAAATGCCTTGTCATAAATGTTCTGATTATTTATGATGACATGAAACCATCAAGAAGATTTTTAACAAATATAGAATGTTCAAATGCTTTTGGCAAGGGATTTGCCTTATTGGCTTTAGTTACATAATATAACTAATATATTTGTTGTGTATTTAAACAATATCACTATTTTTTAATAAACTACTGAAGACTAATCATCGGCTTGAATAAGACTCATAGGTTTGGATTCTGACTCGCTGTTTGTTGCCTTGATGAGTCAAATGACTTACATGAAGCTACTTTTAGACAAAACACTGGACACTATCTCACTGAAAATATAAAGGGGCGTGCAATGTCAAGTCATCAGACTGTAAAACAATCTCACTGAAAACACAAAGGGGCAACAAGCATTGTCAAGTCATCAGACTGTGACACAATCTCACTGAAAATACAAAGAGGCAACAAGCATTGTCAAGTCATCAGACTGAAACACAATCTCACTGAAAATACAAAATGGCAACAAGCATTGTCAAGTCATCAGACTGTAACACACTCTCTCTGAAAATACAAAGGGGCAATAAGCATTGTCTAGTCATCAGACTGTGACACAATCTCACTGAAAATACATACAAAGGGGCAACAAGCATTGTCAAGTAATCAGACTGTGACAATCTCACTGAAAATACAAAATGGCAACAAACATTGTAAAGTCATCAGACTGTAACACAATCTCACTGAAAATACAAAGGGGCAACAAGAATTGTCAAGTCATCAGACTGTAACACAATCTCACTGAAAATACAAAGGGGCAACAAGCATTGTCAAGTCATCAGACTGAGCACACTATCTCACTGAAAATATAACAGGGCATGCATTGTCAAGTCATCAGGCTGTAACACAATCTCACTGAAAATACAAAATGGCAACAAGCATTGTCAAGTCATCAGACTCACAATCTCACTGAAAATACCAAGGGGCAATAAGCATTGTCAAGTCATCAGACTGTGACACAATCTCACTGAAAATACAAAGGGGCAACAAGCATTGTCAAGTCATCAGACTGTGACAATCTCACTGAAAATACAAAATGGCAACAAACATTGTCAAGTCATCAGACTGTAACACAATCTCACTGAAAATACAAAGGGGCAACAAGAATTGTCAAGTCATCAGACTGTAACACAATTTCACTGAAAATATAAAGGGGTAATAAGCATTGTCAAGTCATCAGACTATGACACAATCTCACTGAAAATACAAAGGGGCAACAAGCATTGTCAAGTCATCAGACTGTGACACTATCTCACTGAAAATACAATGGGGCATGCATTATTAAGTCATCAGACTGTGGCACTGTCTCACTGAAAATACAAAGGGGCATCAACACATGTGCTTCAACTTCAGTACATTCTACCAGTGACAACCATTGGCAACAATAAGTTGTAAAGACATTTACCAGTCTCTCATCTGCTATAGATCTCTTAGCTTTGTGAGAGTTGGGTTGAACAAGGCCATTATCCAATATAAAATATATTGCACAATGATTTCATGAAGAAAAAAAGTATAGAATATACAAGTCTGTGTATGTCCAAAACTGAGCACATTTTCTCAGTCATATGTATGTACTGGGTTTAACAACATATCAACACAATCATAGCTATATGACACCTTTCAAATTCTAGCTTGCAAATACTACACTATCAGGCACTTGCAAAAATTTCTAAGACACACTCCTTCAACTAAAAGTAAATATCCACATGGTGGTAAAAGATATAAATTAAAGATGTTGCAACCCTCCAAAACAACAATAGCATACAACAGAACAAAAGATATTTTTTAAAAATGGTTAAATAAAAGTTATATACATGGTCCTAAATTTTTCTTTATCAACTGGGGTTAAAAAAAAAAATAAGACCACAGTTGGAGCACTATCACACATCTCATAGAAAACTGGTTATCTGAGTCATCTACTGTGAAATGTTGGGGCAATGTATCTCAAGTAACTTGCAGAGTTATGCCACATTCCTGTATTCCAATTTAAAATAATGTTCAATATTACTATTTGCTTCAATACTACCACTACTACATGTATTTGTTATTTATTTGTTTTTCTGTAGTGTAGTCATATCAATATTGATGTTGTAAAGCGCTTAGCGCTTCTAAAATTAGGCACTATACAAAATCCTCATTATTATTATTATTATTATTACTAAGAAAACCAAAGAAATTTGCAGACTTAAATGACAAATAATAATAATAATAATAATAATAATAATAATAATAATAATAATAATAATAATTGTAGTAATTGTATGGATAATAATATTAATAATAAATGTAGTTCTGATAATAATAATAATAATAATAATAATAATAATAATAATAATAATAATAATAATAATAATAATAATAATAATAGAGTACTACAGAATCAAATAATGGCATAGACCTTTTTTAATGGAAGTAAATCAAAAACATATCTATATCTCCTGAAAGATTTGATATTTACAGAAGAAAAAAACTAAAATACATAAAAAATGTGACTACATAGATAGTCAATATCCGTGTTGCAGGCTTTCTAAATAAAAGTTAACAGTATACAGGCCATTGGGTAATGTATAATGTCAAGCAAAAAGAATTAAGTCAATAACAATCAGTTATAATCAACAAGTAATGATGCAAAAATCAAGTTTCCTCATACAGGCTTGTGGTTGTTGAAGGGGTCCAATGTATGAATCTGATTAAAATCAGATATCCACTGTCCTATGTGAAAATCTGACAGCGCCTGCTTAGGTGTCATGTTCCTGTGTCCTATGTGATTATCACAATTGTTAATTTTATCAGTCAATCAGATGAAGTCTTATATCCTCACATTTGGGAGACAAAGCATTATGGACGAAGAGCAGCAATGTGTGCCCAATGATTTGATACACATTCTAACTGGTACACTTTCTGATTGATACACTTTCTAATTGATACACTTTCTAACTGATACACTTTCTAATTGATAAACTGTCTACTTGATACACTTTCTAACTGATACACTATCTAATTAATACACTTTCTAACTGATACACTTTCTAACTGATACACTTTCTAATTGATAAACTGTCTACTTGATACACTTTCTAACTGATACACTATCTAATTGATACACTTTCTAATTTATTCTCTAACTTCTAAATGCTGCATTGGCCAATTGAAAGGTCACCCAAACATGACCCCAAAGTGGTCACTGTCAGATCTTCACAAAGTACAGTGGAGACCTGATTGTAATCAGACTGCCCAAATGCATCCTCCTGCATGTTGCAAGAGGTGATTAATGACAGGAAGAGGCATAATGGCTCAGTGGTCAGTAAGTCAGTCATCCAAAATGGAACAGGTTCAGGTCAGCCAGTGTCCCCTACTGTGGAGTGTCCAGTGCTGGATGCTTGACCCAATTGCCTCAAGACTAAATATCCACCTGTATTGCAGTACCATAAAAACACCAAACCAATTAAAAAATCTTGTAATAAAAAAGTAGTCATTACTATATTCCTGACTTATTTTATGGCTATACTGGGTATAACTACTTTTCAGCATGATTCATTTCATCCCACTATCTTAAATCAGCTTTAAAGTTAAATAGTTTAAATGAACTGAAAATACCATGAATACTCACTTATAAGTCCAGTCCAAGGGCAAACAACATAGATTCTGACCTACCGTATCATAATGAACCTGCAGATCAGGGTCTATATTGTTCTTGTTCTACTGATTACTCCGAGCAAAATGCACAGGCTCAGAGCAGATAGCGCATTATGTGATGGCAGTTCTGGGTCTGTGCACTTTCAAGTTGCATTTGTCTTATAAGCAAGTATGTACAGTACTGATCTTTCACCCCATATCATGAGGGAAGAACAGGAAACATGATACATAAAACACCCTTTATCATTATACATATGCATATCAGATACAATCAATTTATCACAGATTGAAGTTGCAGCATGAAACAAATAATGTGATGGTGGACAGACAGATAAACAAACAAAAAGATGGACAGATAAAATTGTGAATATCATGTTTCCCTTTTCATTTATGTTTTGTTAAAAAGGAAGAGACTAAAAGGAAGGATATAAAAATAGATTTGTACTTGATATTTCATATACAAGGAAGTCAAATCCTGACCTTTCCAAAATAAAAACTTACTGGACTCCTAAGCACAAAAAGATATACTGACCAATCAAAAGAAATGTTGAGTCATGTTTTATGACAGCGGTGCCATAGCTTATCCAAATTTATTAATTCCATTCAATCCTCTCTAATGTGCAACTGTTTACCACACCCTATGAAAACTGACAGAAAATTTAAATCTCTATTGATGGAACTTTATCTAATTTGAAAGTAAAATTATCAGATAATGAACATATGATAGATGACAATGTCTCCACTTCTGTGTAAAATGCTGATACTTAGGCAATTAATTTAAATATTTTGCCAGATATGACAACCCCTTGTATGTTACCGCGTTATCTCAATTTTTTTTTGCATAAATACATAAAAATGTCTTTAAACTAAGAACCCCACTTTCCATTCCAATTTAGAATGGATTGAACAATAAATTATTTCTTATCTTAATTTTTGGCAGTGTTATAGTTTAATACACATTATTAGGCCTATGCAGACAATGTACTCCTTCTGATCATTACATTGACTGCCCGGAATGAAATTTCCTCTAAATTTGATCCTGGCATAAAATAGTTACATAAAATACTGCCAAAGAAATTAAAAATTTATTTGTAACTCCAAATGAATTCTGGCCTGAAGATCCATACAATAAATGCAGCTCTTACATTTTATAACTTTCCAATTCGGCACCGATGATATATGGCCAAACAATTCTGACAAAAATATCCGGAGTATCAGAGAATTTAGCTATTATCTGTCTCCTTTCAAACAATATAATGAAAATTGCATTCAGCCAAAATATTGATCATTGCAAAATTTGATCTTTCAATAAATCCACAAAGCTCTAATATCAAAATTTCAATTCAACTTTTATGACTCATTTTATGGAAAATAAATCCTTTAATATTTTATGGTTCTTTCTCAAGTTGGCCATTATCTTCCATCATAAAACTGAAAATGCTACATCATACTCCTCTGCTTCATGAATAATAGTTATTGACAAAAAAAAATCTGATTTAGTTTTACCCAGGTCAGTTGTTACTATAGCAACAAACTCCTGGTTTTAGTAAGGTCTGTGTGTGTCATAAACACTGGTTGAAAGGAACTGGCCATATGTGTTTAGGAAATATCTATGGGAGAAAGATTTAAACTGGTTCATTATATTTAACAGCTGTATGATTCAAATTTAGTGTAAAAGGTTGGAGGGTGAATGCAGGGGCCTTGATCTTTATGATAAACTCCCACTGAGAGGTCAAGTATCTAAGACAGATTTCCTGCCAAAAATCAAAATAAAGTTTATAACAGGATCAAATGTTTAAAACTGGTCAAATATCCTACAACACAAACTCCTTGAGTTGTTTACATCAAAGATAAATTCTAAGACTCTCCAAAACCAAGCCCCATCTGTTGAGAAAATGGCAACATCAAAGCCAGAAGTAGTAACTAAATTTTATAACCCAGCAGTTCTGGTGCTTTTAAAAGTCATCATATCTCAGCATAATGAGAGATAAACCATTTAGCTAAATAGAAGCTTTCAAAGAATCTAAAGTTCTCAAAGCTAAATTAATGAAATTTAGACTTGCAAAGGGAATAGGCACAGATACTGGCCAGCAACCAAGAATAGAGAAAAATCTCTCCCTATATATACATGTATATGTCATTTATATGTCATTATTGAAAACACAGAAAAAAAGTTTATAAAAACTAGCTTGGAACAAATTTAGTAACATGGTCAAGGCACACTGAAAGATCATTCATTTTCTCTGATGGGTTGTGCAGAAATTATTCTTAGAATTAAGAACAAAATTGGGCAACCAGTCTCTCTAAAAAGAAATGTGGAGTTACACAGACCCCTGAATGATCAATTGTACTTGATTGGTGAATTACATGCCTGAATGCTTTGATTGACAGACCTAGTGCCACACCTGTACAGGTCTATGTTGATGGTTTTAAAACCATGACTTTTAATGAAAACAGAAATGCTGATAATACAACTATGGGGAAAAAAAGCAGATAACAATCAATATAACCATTTTAAGTTAAATGAACCGTGTTTCCTTGTTAAACACTAATAAAAAAAAATTAGATAAAAATGTGTTATAAAATGATATTGTATGTGTTAATGGGCTTTATTTTAACAATACATTTTAAACTCCTCCCTGTTTCTATGTCAGAGCAAGCATACAAGTATATTCATCCAATTAGGACTTCTAGAAATGTTTCTTGATTGCAGTTGCAATAAAAAGGCATGCTCTAATGAACTCCAGTAAAAGGACATGCTCCAATGAACACCAGCTAGTAAATTACCACAACAAGAAGGATCTAAAACAATTCCTGTACCAATATTTAAATTGAGTTTACAAGCAAATTGCTTTTTCTGATCATCACCATCATTTTCAAGAGATATCCTACTGTAATTTGAAACCTGGCCCTGCCTTAAAATCAAAGTTTCAAAACAGCAATTCAAGGGCATACTACAAGCTAAACACATAAAACATGTGTATCTAACAGTGTTCCCTGAAAAAGAATATAGAGTTTCAACTTTCATTGTTGACAGATTCTAGCAATAAAATTCTAATTTTCCCCTGGGAAAATCCTTTGTGAGACATCTGAACTGGATGGAAATTTCTTTGATAAAATTTGAATTATTCATCATCGCCTCCTAATTAAAACGCCCTAGTCAAGCAGTCAGGAAAAAACACAGCAAAAAAAGTAAAGATTTTCATGGAATGCCCCATTTAACATACAAGAAAGGAAAAAGAAAAATGGTCATTTTTACAATATTTGCAGATGTTAAGTTTTGCAATAAATTTTGTATGCTCTGTTTATCTATCCATCAATCCATATATGTCAATATGTTACATATATCCTTTTTTCATAACTAACCTTTGTCCAAATTCAAGTTAGTGGTGTATTTAACTAGTGAAAACTTTTTTTTATAAACAACATACTACATAGCTAATATTTCTCTGTGATTATATATTTAATATTCAGATCATTATTATTGGAGGTAAACATGTTTATTTGATTCTGAGTAAAGGACATTAGTTTTTCACTTGGAAATTTCTGATCTTGTCTACAACTTTTGAATGTTGTTGAAAGGAGACTGACCTACATCCTAATTTTAATGTCATCAACTTCAAACTTACTCATTACTAATTTAACATCAGAAGTGGAATCAGTCACATTTTCGTCTTCAGTGTTTATTTTGAGTGCATTTATTAATAACTTAATTACACTGGAATTACAAAGTGCTCATTAAAACTTATTGGATTAAATCATTATGAATTATTGTGAATTCATTCAAGGACTTTTGGATTATATTTTTGTGTTACATCAAGACTGTTAACACACTGCCAAATTTCAGACTATTGGCACATCAGCATGTTTGTGACTACAGGCACATCTGAACATTCAATAGTGGATTTTATTTGGAACACCACTAGAATTCATTTGGAACATTTTGACTTGTGATAGAACTTTAGGACTATTTGGGATTAAATTCACAATAATTTAAGTTCTTTTTTAATATTCTAGGGAAAGAATTTATTGATGGAACTTTATAAACTTGTTGGTATTTGCTATTTTATGTAAACCTAATTTAAGACTAAATCATTGTAACAAAAGTAAGAATGACTGAAAATGTGATGAAAGCATTATGATTATCATGGGGTGGGTTGGGGGAAGAAAAAAAAACAAGTCACCAAACAAATAGTAATAATTGTTTTACCTGCCCATTATAACAACTGGAATTAAGAAAGACCCATGCTTCATGAAATTTAATCATTTCTGTGTAAGAGAATTAATTATGCTCCATAAGCTACAAGTTTCCGATAGACTATATATACTCACAAGTCGAGTCCAACTGCAAACAACATAGACCCTGATCTGCTGGGTCATAATGAACATGCAGATATGGGTTAATATTTCTTGTTCTACTGATTATTTCTAACAAATAGCACAGATCCAGCTCTGCCTACACTTTATGCAAACAGTAGACCTGAGTCTGTGATGCTTGCAGTTGGACTCATAATCGAGTAAATACTCATAATCGAGTAAATACTCATAACCGAGTAAATACTGTATCACAAACTTATTTTCATCAGATTCCTTTGCTGATGTTTTGAGTAATGTCAGGCAACAAGGGACAACATCAAAGACAACACAATTGGGCACCATGACACTATCTGAATCTATGTCATAATCAAGCATGTTACATCATGGTTTCCTGTCTGCTGTGTGTGGGTATATCATCTTGGAAGATTTGCTGTTAAGGAGAGAAGACTCATTTCTAAGAGTGTAGCTCTAAGGCTGGTTTGACTTGCACAGCTGCTTCTGTTTCAAACTGTCTAAAGTGTACAGAACTGTTCAGAATAATTGATTTGGTTGACCATTGGTCATATAGGTTTCAGAGGAATGACCTATTAACTGAACACAATTTCCATTATTGATTATCACTGAAATACAGTGCTGCAACACTTCAAATATCTGGACTTCAGAGTATTTTTTAAAAAAGCCCTGGATGGGGCAAGGCACTGTGGAGGAATCAGTAAATTAGTCAACCAGTGATCGGTTTATAGTCCAAAAAACTTATATGTCTTAAATTAAAACTTAAATTTAAGTTTTTAAATAACATTGGATCTTCAGGAAAACTGTATTTAATGCAGACTATGCCACATAGTAAAAAGGTTGATTTCTGTTGATTTATCAATTTTTTATGGTTTCATAGATATACATGTACATGTACCTCAAAAAGGAAAGTCCTTGAAATTTTACTCTTTAATAAATAACATATATTAATTTTATACAGAAAATGTAAATAAAGTTTGGAACATCAGGTTTATGCAATATTTTAGTTCAAATTTCTTGAAATCTTTTTTTGTAACATACCTTGTTTTCAACACTGCCATAAAGCAGAGGTGAAATTGATTAATGATATGAAAACAACAGAGGATTTCTGAATGATTAGTTGCATTGTGGGTTTGGTTAGATCTTCACTTCAGCTCTAAGAGTGTTGTTTATGTGAAACAATTTCATAAGATGGCCAAGCCATGCATCACAAGTCCACAATCACAGCATTCTTAAAAAAAAACTTTAATCCAAACTTTAACAAACTTGTAATGCAGCTTGTGCTGGAAAAGTCACTGTTATGTTTTGTTTCCCACAAATGTATGCCCAACAAAAAAACAAACAAACATGAAACTATCTAAATTTAGATTTTGCTTCTTATTTAATCACACCATGTTTTGGTGGTAAAAATTTAAGTTTGTGACAGATTTCGACCATTATTGAAAGCAGAATGATGATGCCACAGTTGCTGGAAATGTCACTTCAAAGCAGATGAAAGATGCTTCATGTTATATTTCTATTTCCTAATTTTGTCTTGGCATTAGAAATGTCAGACTGGTCAAAGATGTGGTGTGGAAGAACTGTAATATTTGAGTTTGAACTAGAAGTAGCTTTAGTCATGGTAAACAAACCAACTTTATGATGTTATGTGCTATCAATAATGGTGGCTGAGAGTGTCACTGATAATATTGTACTTTCAAGCAATCTGTAATTCAGATAATACAAAACATGTCTCTTACTAACATATGTGGCAAGTGCACCAAATACATCTGCCCCTGGTTTACCAGTAATAGCCCTGTGTGTGGGACCAGGAGATTCTCTACAAACAAGTCTCAATGACCTTAATTCATTGCAGGTAGTCTTGAACTAAAGTTACTGTGATAAAAACTATTATTGTCCTAATATATTTATCATAACCTTGACCTTTATAGGTTACTTTATTACCCCAAGTGAAGAACGTCAACAAAGTTTCTTAAGGGCACATATTCTAAGACAAAATAATTCAGCAAAACTAATTTTTCTTTGAATTTGACCTTGACTATTTCAGCCCCAAATCAATAGGCTTTCTTCCATACCTTAAGTGCAAGCAAACCACAAACTTTGGTAAAGGTATTTGTTAAGAAGTAAAACTATTCTGCTTCTTGCAGTCATAGCAACTTTCACTTTTGACCTCAAAATCAACAACAGCCTTATTTATTACTAAATATACAAGAAATCTACAAACTTTGGTGAAGGTACAAAGCCAAGAACTGAAGTATTTATGTAGAAACCATTTTTCTTTCAGTCTCAGGGACTGTAGCCCTTTGACCTTTTGACACCCCCCCTCCCCATAAATAGGCTTTTTCCTTACCCCGAGTGAAAGCTATCCACAAAGTGTGGTGCTGTCATGTCATGTAGAAAATCATGTTATTATGCGGAGACCATTTTGATTCTGTCGGTCTCAGTAATTAAAACCTTGAGCTTTTAACCCAAAATCTACCGAGTCCATCCTACCCCAAGTGCATGTCAGATCACAAAGCTATGAGTTATTGTGAATAAACCAAATTGGTAAAAGATGGACATCATAATATAACATGTTTAAACTGGCCAATTTATACAAATTAACATATGGATGTTGTTATTGTTGTTGTTGTTGTAGGGTTTAATACCTATTTTCAGCACAGGATAGGCTATATATGGTGGCCAGTATCACTGGTAGGAGAAGAACCCTAGAAAACCCCAGGAAGAACCACTGACCCACGAGAAGCTACTGGCAGGCTTTTTCATGTACCCACGTTAGCCGAGCCTGAGACTAGAACCTACACAGCAACAAAATTAGATGGCATTGATCCAGGTACCCATGTTTGCTGAGCTTTAGACTCAAACCCACATATATGGAGGGGAGATGGCAGTGATCTGGTACACTGAACTCGTTAGACCACTCAGCCACTTTGGACATATGGTTGTAAAAATCACCCAGATAACCAGATGTTAGAGTATTTGCAGTAACCAGTCTCAAAATTTGCTAATGAGTTAACTACCCACCCACTCCCATTATAAACTCTGAATCATAACACCAAGAATATTTACTAAATAAACAAATTTATGTGCATGTTCAAGAAGATAATAAAATATATTCCCTTCCCAGCTTTTCTTAACAAGCTTTGAACAACAATTGAAAGACTGTTTGTTGTACCTCCGTTCTTGCTACAGCCAAACCCAATACATTTACAATAATATATTTCTGATATGATACAGAATAATATTAATACACACCCACATTAGCAAATACAAAAATCCTGCTTTCTCTTTTGACAGGTAACATGTCTTATAGTTACTGCATTTCAATCATTTGTTACACAAGTGGAACAACGCTTGATCTTATGCAAATGCAAGGAGGAAATATCTTTGTCAATAAGTGTAACATACAAGTTTCACTAGATTTTAAAACTGGAAATGCCGTTAATTAACCAGTTATGCATCGGTTATGTATCATGGGTAACTAGTAAAAGAATGTACCGGTAATCATTCCTGAGTCCTAAAATGCAACATGGACTTCCCTTTTAAATTTATGAAGTTATAGATTTATATAAAAATGTAATTTCGAAAAAAAACAACTCAATTTTATTATAATCCTACAACAAAGGTGATTCTGATAATATAGCTCTGCAGTAGTAACTATCATCTGTAATAATTACATCCCTAATTTTATCATGATCATACAGTGTCTAAATATAAGCTACTCTACCGATAAGCACACACCCTGGTCTGATACTGCATAATGCACTTGCAGATGTGGGTCTGTGTTGTTATATATATATTACTGATGATCAAACTTTTAATCATATGGGAACTGAAATATGTGATAAGATATATATATATATATATATATATATATATATATATATATATATATATATATATATATATATATAAACTGTTTCTTATCACATATTTCAGTGCCCATATGATTAAAAGTTTGATCATCAGTAATACTTCTTCAACTGCTAATAACCTTCTGGAAACTTCTCTAACGTATCTGACTATACACAGACTAATAAATTTGCTAGATGTTTTCATCCATTGTCCTTTGTCATATTTACTTCTATAGCTTTTGATCTCTGAATACATGGTTAAAATTGCATGAATTGAGCTTTCAAACCATCGCATTACAACTTTGTTTCATACAGTTTCTGTTTTACACTGGCTAAGTTTTAATTTGAAAAAAAAATCAAACTAAACTTAGGTTTAATGGTGTTTCAGCAAAGCTGATTTTCTCTGGGGTTCAAAACATTATCCTGAGCTGCACATCAGGTCAATGATCAAGAAATTCCTGTATGACCTTGAGTCTAAAATCTAAAGGCAAATTAAGCGAGCTGCAGAATTAATTTATTACGTTTCACCATGATTCATCCAAAGTATGACAAAATTCATCATTTTGATTAGGAATTATAAGCCAATGAAAAGGCTTTAACCTAAATTTTAATACATGTATACATTTTCTATAATTGTGACCTTGACTCTAGATCAAAGGTTGGAGGGTACATGCTACAGAATGAACTGTCTCTGCATAACAACAATACATTTTAAGTAGAATGAAAATTCATGAAGGGGTTTAAGAGAAACAAGTGAAAGAATAAAGAAATGATTAAAATCTTAATGCAAATTTCCAATGACAATCACTGAGATTCAAAGGTCAATGGGGTAAACATGACACTGAATGAATTATATTAGCATTGTGATGATGGTTCATCCAAGTATGAAAAAAATCTAAAGAGTGATTAAGAAAATATAAACAAATGGAGAAAAAAAACTGAACCAAATCTAAATCCAAATTTCAGTGACTGTGACCTTAACCTAAGGGTCAAAGGAACAATAATGCATATCACCAAATTAATTGTATAAGCTTCATAACACATCCCGTGTATGAAAACAAACAGCAAGCATTTGGGTAATACAAGTATATGAACAAACCTTAACCATAAACCATAATACAATGTTTATATGACTGACCGTGACCCTAAAGGTCAAAGAGACAAGTGTATGCACAGTATAGTGAATTGTGTTAACTTTACGCTTCATAATGATTTATGCCATACAAAATCATAATCTATTATCAGGCTCAGGAAATATTATCAAAATGAACAAATATAACCTATAAACCCAAAACAAAATTTCTTATGCATTGACATTCAAAGGGATGAATTTGCACAACAAAGAATTTCAACTTATTGCATTATATCAAAGATAAGAATTTATTACATGATGTATGTAAATTAAATTTTTCAACCCAAACTCAAATAAAATATTGCCAGTGTCACCACTGCCATAGAAAAAGTAACTGCTATGCATACTTCCCACTAATATGACTCATGTATTACAATACAGTCTCAGGTCCAGTGAAAAAAAACTTTAATAGTTTGCCAACAAATTAGAAACTTAAATGTGTTGACTTGTAATTATTTGTACACTTGAAGAAATATTACGACAGTGTAAGTTAACATACATGTATTGTAATTTAATATTCTCTGATAAACTCATAACTCCTTTACTAAGAGCAATTAGGACTTGAATGAAGCATTTAAACATGAAAAATCTTCCAAGTTTTGGCATAGCACATTTTGGCATGGTCAGTGTGACATGCTTTCATAAAAATTGATGAATGGGATAGGATCACAATAAACTGCTACCTGTGAAAGACTGGATATGTTCTGTTTTGGGGCATGACTCAATTCTAATTAGCATAATGGTCTGACACATATGTTAATGTAGGAGTCAAGTTGAGGAAATGACAAAGTTGAGTCAGGTTAGAAACAATCTTGGGCCATTGGAAATAGGTGACATAAAATTAAATTGTCCAGGAATAATTTATAAAAACGGACAAGAGAGAATTATTTCACTTTGATGACAGCTGACAATGTTAACATTTTGGCGGTTAGATATAGTTAATTCTGATTGTCTAAGTTAAATGAGTGGTTGTCTTTCTAAAACAAAACTCAGTCTTTTAAATAAATTCCCTTACAAATCTGTCAGTCCAAGTTCTTCTGCCAAAATGAACTGCTGAGGAATCTCAGAGAAATTTATCTTGTTAAATAAATCATCCAAGGGATAGGTCTCTGGAAGAATTTGAGAACCCTGGAACCAGAGAAAGATTTGGCTGTATAGATGAGTGAGTCTTGAAAAGGCACGCAAGGTACTGTCTCAATTGCATACAATAAGTTCAATGCTTAAAGTTTGTAACTATTTACTGAATTTAAGTTTAAGGTCATACTTCAATTTTCCTCGAGTTCAGAGGTTAATCATGCATTCATTGTCTTGAATGTTATATGATTCATGCAATGTAAGAATTTCATACAATATTTCATTGATATGAAAGGGTTGAAATTTAGTGGCTTGTATGTAAAAATCATCTATTATATGAAGTTCATGCATTTATCTGATACAAATTGTCAGAATTAAATTATCACTTCTAAATGGTATTTATAATGCATGTTAAGAATTGACTTTCCTATGTCTATGTCAATGAATCACTAATTAGCAAGTGATTGAGTAAAGAGAGATGTGAAGTCCATTAATCATTTGAGTAAATAAGTTGCTAAATCTATTTAAACAAAGAAAACTGGTGTCCATCAACTGACATCATTCAGCTAGTAATTTACAGCCCATTGTAGGATGTAATAGGTTATATAATAGTTTATCCAAAAAGGTCTAGTTATGTCCTGGTTCCAGTTAGGAATGCAAATATCCACTAGAGAGACGTTAATTTGAAGATAATAGGTTGTGTTTCAGTTTCAGATAGTGAACTGACTACATTACTAAAGTTCTGTCGAGTTACAATAAGACTATACCTGATGTAAAGAGAGTGGGAATCTTGTTCGTCTACAGATAAGAAAAACATGACAAATGTCTAGGTTGCATATTATATTTATTTGAAGGGGAAAAATAACTCCTTAATTGTGCTGCCAGTTGGAATATGTCAAGATTACACCATGTTATGGTTGATGACCTGAAAAGATGATGGAGACAGAGAAAGAAGGAAAAAGAAATATGGCGATGCTTACCTGTTACCAACAGTGATTGAAAAAAAGACTAGAAGTAACCACATTATGCCGAGTTCACACAATTTGAGTTCTATTAGACACAATTTGAGTTGTATTAGACACAATTTGAGTTATATTAGACACAATTAGACACAATTTGAGTTCTTTTAGTTACAATTTGAGTTCTATTAGACACAATCTGAGTTATATTAGACACAATTTGAGTTCTACCGTATTAGTTACAATTTGAGTTCTATTAGTTACAATTTGAGTTATATTAGACACAATCTGAGTTCTATTAGACACAATTTGAGTTCTAATAGACACAATTAGACACAAGATGAGTTCTATCAGACACAATTTGAGTTCTATTAGACACAATTTGAGTTCTATTAGACACAATTTGAGTTATATTAGACACTCAATTCTGTGATGTAATTTGTTTAATCAGGAAATGTTGTTTAATCAGTAAAACAGAATGGCTAACTGCATTTATTCATAAAATTTTTAAAACTCTATTTCCAAGAGAACATGAATAATTCAAATGTTATGTTCAATATTATTTTGTTTATGTAATTGATTCAATTGATATATTTAAATATAGCGGTTCATGTTCTATTCTTCATCTCTGTGCAGATCTATGTTATTTCATCTATTAATTTCATATTTTATTTTACTGTTTGCTCAAACCAGGTAACAAGTCTGTGGTCAATCTCTGACTAGCTAATGATAACTAATGTACCATAATGGGGGGTGGGTCATATAACACATGTTACCTCACCACTTCCTCACACAACAAATAAGCCTTTCTTTAAAAAAAACAATAAAGGTGAAATTGTTCAGACAACTTCCATGTAACATTACTGCTATCAACAAAATAAACGCTAAAGGGCAAGGTGTCCAAATGTCAACTGACCACTCAGTGCTGGACAGAGGACAACATGTTTTATTACTGGTTTCAATAGGTCATTACTTACAATCAACAATCAATATTTTTTAAGGAAAACACGCATTCCATCTGACTATCCCCTGGTCATTGCAAAAGTGACGAGTTGTTTTGAACTATATATCCTCAGGGACACTACCTTGATGGATGTATGATGGCTGGATTAATGTATTTTACAGATATACATTCCCCCAGACAACTATCTGCTCTAAGTGTTGTGTCAACTCTTTAATTAATATCCATTAATTTCCTTCTCATCTGCTTCAAAACATAACAAAACTGGAATGGAAGCTTGTTTACACTTAAGTTCTATTAAAAAAATCTATAACAATAGAAATATGAATGTTGAATTTATTTTCCTCCATATTCGTAATGGACTCCAGGTATTACTTCAAGTCCCAGTGTAAACCTATGCAAGGACTCCAGGTATTAATTCAACTCCCAGTGTAAACCTATGCAAGAACTCCAGGTATTAATTCAACTCCCAGTGTAAACCTATGCATGGACTCTCAGGTATTATTTTAACTCCTGATACAAATCTATGCAAACATCAAGCAATTAAAAAGTCAAAAACTTTAAATATTTGGATGCTCATGATCAAACCTATTTTCATCAGAATAGACCCATCCTTGATGCAAGCTTCTGTGTGGAGAAACTCACATTTCCTCCATATACCACCCAACATATTTTGGATTTATTTATGTTTGAAACATGTTTTTTCATAACTTCACCAAAGAGTCCTATGTTTAATTCGATAATGAGTTTTTCAAAGTCATGTTTGTGACAATACTGAAATTTTCATTAATAAAACATTGTCTCTTATTATTTCATTTACAATAAGGATAAGCTCCCCAAAAGTTTCTTTTCTGTAAAATTTTACTTTCATTGTTAACCCATCCTGGGCAGCCAAACCCAAAGATACCTGATACTCTATATTATCTTCAGCCATTTCTAGACTGGTTCCCATTGTTCTATATATATTAGTACAGGAAGTCCTAAAGTATAGTCTAGTTAAGGTGCTCTTTTGTTAAATGATACCAACAAAACATACATTTACCACTTTATCCCTTCCAGAAAGTGACCTATAATGCAACCCATAGATGCTAAAAACATTTTTTTTTTTTTATAATTTTACCAAGAAAAACGCGTTTTTTTACGTTATTTATTTTTTTGCATTTTTTATATTTGGTACCCCTATTATTTTTATCATCGGCCATACTCTGTCATACTCTAGATAACAAATATCAATCAATAATGAATCCTATGATGCTAGCCTACGATACTTTACGTAAACTTTAAAACTGATATGTAGCGTGTAAATAAGTACAATATTGATTTTTGTGTTGCCTAAAAACTACTGGAACATTTTTTTTTTTATTTATTGAGAAAAAATGCGTTTTTTTATTTTAATTTTAACCAGGTACATGTACCTGTAATATGAACAACCCATGAAAATACATACAGGTCTCATCTTGTGATCATTTTACTCTCCACAGAAGAAAATTTAGCCAGCATAAAAAAATTGAAATTTCGGTACTCCCATGAACAAAGTCGGTTTAAAAAGTCAAAATACCCAGTATTTGAAATAAATGGTCATCTTCATGCAAAGTTTTGCAATATTGCATTCTTACTTTATCAGATGTGTACCTTGGAAAAATCTAAACCCTGGGATCAAAGTTATCTTGACTACAGCTTAATGTAAATGTATATAATCATCATATTTGACATGATAATCCAGTTTCATGTGACATGATATTGCACACTTTTGTGAAGTGTTGTACTCAAACACTGGGATTTCATGTACTACTTGAGCACTGTTGTGTTTGGAAACTCCTCTTGGATGGTATCTGGTGAATAATTTAAGAATCTATGAACTGATCATGTAAAAATAATGATGTGTGTGTTTGTGTGTATATGATTTGGATTTTTTAACATAGCTTTAAAACAATTTCAGTCATATCGCTATGATATCTGTAGTGTGGCAGTTTATAGCAATGTTTATCACTTAGGTATCGTGCCACAGACATTACAGCATGATGTCCCGCCCAGACACATTATCCTGACACCAAAAAACCAGTCCTAACACTAACCTCTTAATGCTGAGTGCCTAGCGAGGAAGCTGTTAGTACAATTTTTTAATGTCTTTGGTATGACTCAACTGGGGTTCGAACGTGCAACCTCCCATATCTGAGGTGGAAGGAATAATGATTATATTCATTTCAATGTGCAAATGTTGGGTGGAGCACTTTAAAAAGACATACATGTACCATATATACTCACATATAGGTCACATCCAACTGCAAACTGCATAGATATAGATCTGCCATCCAATAATGTGTTGTCATATCAGGGTCTATGGAGTTTGTTAGGATTCACAACAAGAACAAATAATATAGTCTCTGATCTACCAGCAAAGTATGTTTTGGCAAATCTGGGCCTATGTTGTTTGCAGCTGAACCATACTTATATGTGAGTATATATGGTAGAACTCTGGGGTGGGTGGGGTGTTTAAGTTCTTTCCTCATGCTCCAGCAAAACAGGTACATAGCAAAAAATGTGTAGGAAACCTAGTTTTTAAAAAGGGGCTCTAGAATCCCATAATGTTGTTTCTGTATTTTGAATTCGCTTAAAAGAGCAAACAAAGGCATCAAATATTTCAGTGTATAATGTAATAAACCAAATACTCAAGGCCAATAAAAAAGTCAGACTTCTTCAAGACCAACAGGCCAAACTTTCTTCATTGTACTTTTTTTTTAAACCTTGTATATAGTTTTATTGCTAGCTCTACACTAAGTTTATGATTTTTTTTATCTTGTACTTTAACTTGACTGCTGATATGGCATGTGGTAGTCTTAGAGCACATCTGTCACTGTTGAATAGACAGAATTAATACTCATACAAAAAGAATTGAAAATCCTTGGAAAAACTGAGGGAGTAAAAGACATGTAGCGCAAATGTAAGAAACCACATTCAACAAATGTTGAAGCTTATTTTTGAAATAAGTGTAAAAAAATCAGCGTAAACATTCATTGGTGCTAAATGCATTTCATGATCAAAAGTTAAACAATAAAAAGACAATATGTCTAAAAGTCCAACATTCAATGTTTGGAAGTGGGTACAGGGGGGCTTTTGGGCACAACAAAAGGTAGGAGGTGAGGCTGATACAACCCTATTCATGTTTCCTGCAACCATTCAATCATACATACTCATGGTCATTTAAAAAATAATGAAACCAAAGAACAATCCCTCAAAAAGACTATTTCTCTCTTGTCCTGATACATTGCTCCTGGTTATCAAGATAAGACCATTTCTTTGTTTTAGCTGTTGAGTGTGGAAACCATGATATTCCTGAGCAATAGGATTTTTAAGTTAGTTGCTGTGACAGATCAGAACATATTTCATTTGGTTGAAACTAGACACCATTAAAAGACTTAGGGGGAAAACACAATGATATGACCATCCATTTTGGAGAATTAGTAACATCTGCTGTGGTTGCAATAGTGAATGTCAAATTGGCACCATTTTCATTTAAAACCAAACACACATCATACAGAGTCTTTTAGTGATATGACTATTCCCTCATTAAATGAAGTAATAATAAGATTGTCAAGATAACTGCTGTGGCAGCAGTACTGTGTCTTGAAGAGGCACCATTTTTGGGTTTAAATTTAGAATGAATGCCTGTGTGTAAATTTTCATGGCAATCATCACAGTAATTTTGGAGGAGTACTGAAAAGGAACTTGTGCAAATGGATGGCCATCAGGAAAAATATTTCAGACTATAGATGACAGACATTGACAGGCCATCTCATAAACCCCTTAGGCCTATGACCAGTAGAGCTAAAAATACAAGCTATTTACACTCTTTGTATTAACAACAAATTACCAACAGTACTGTGAAAACATTATTTGGTTATATCATCATCCAGAGGACACTGCGACCCTCTGTGTGTGTGTGTGTGTGTGTGTGTGTGTGTGCGTGTGTGTGTGTGCCTGTGTGTTAATAATTATTCCAACAAGCTGATTTTGATTTTATATGCATTGTGATCATAATATATTAAATATACCTCATACATACACACATGGCAAGGGTCCAGGAGTGTGAGGTTTTTCCTTGCACCTAATTAAGTCTGATTAAACAGTACATGAACCAATCATAAGTGTCCAAAAATAAGCTCTATAGCTCTACTCAAATTTCTTTCACCAACAATTATATTTAAGGGTTGACTTTTAGTGCAAATGAACTTCATAGGATAAGAAAAGAGCAGAATGTATATTTATTATTAATATTTACATGTTTTAGTATCAAGTAATGTAGCTAGTTACTTCAAAAAATACATTTTATTATCTAAACAAACATATTTGCATTAATTTTCACCTTTTTTTTCTTCCAAGTTATAAATGGGTTAATCAGTAAAGAACCTGCAATTACTGTATACACACGTATAGGACGAGTCTGAGTGCAGACTGCACAGACCCAGAAATGCTGTCCTATTGTGCCAGCAGATCAGGATCTGTGCAGTTTGTTATAAGTAATAAGCAGAACAAACAACAAGGACCGTGATCTGAATGTGACTTATGCTATGGTATATCAAGATGTTTGGTGTTTGCAGCTTGAATCGACTTATAAATGAGTACTGAGTACATAAGGTAGCAATAGTTCTGCCCACAACTTAACAACATTCCTTATCTGTCCACCTGCTGAAAACATTGACCTTAACCTGCGGCTGCATAATGTGCCAAAAAACTTCATAGACCCAGAGATGCTGGCACATTATGTGGTGGTAGATCTGGGTCTTTGTTCTTTGAATTTGGACTCGACTTATAAGCGATATATATGGTATGTCTGGTGTGACCTCTTGACTGTCAAATGAGATGACTCATGGTGACAGGCATTGTGGTGGCTCTGTAGTTATCATGCCTGACTCTAAACCGAAAGGATTCCAGTTTGAATCTGAACACTTAATCAACCCGGGTCAGCTACTTTGGTGTTGTCATTAGGCAAAACCCTTTACTCCAATCATATTTGCATTAAATAACATTCTTATGATTTCATGCCATAAAAAATCAAGCCATGCCTTATCAGTCAACTTTCTTTCCAAGAATTTATGGTTTTGGATGCTGCTACAGGGTAAATTTTGATTAAATTTGATTCAAGGATACAGATATTTTTGCCCAGGAAGTCATTAAAATAAACAAGGTCCCATAAAAGCCAGAAATCTATTATCTTTTGTTAAGAGAAGTTAGACATACACATAAGATCTTGATAGAAATCTTTCCATCAGTATGAAAATTTCTGCAATCATTGCCACTGATTTATGGCCCCATTTAACCATTTTAAAACACAAATGAAGTCATTATATCCTGATATGTCAGGGTGTGACAGAGATGATAAGCACAATGAATGACATAAATATTATTCCACAGAACTGCCAGCAACAAATGGCAATTGTATGTTAACTCATTGACAAGTTAAACTATCATACCATCTGTACTTGCTTACAAGTCGGGTTATACTGCACACAACAAAGATCCTGATCTGCCCTAGCATAATGTACCTGCAGATCAGGGTCTATGCTGCATGATCCACTGATCACTCCTAACAAAATGCATAGACTCAGATGTGCTGCATATTATGCAACAGCAGATCTGGGTCTGTGCAGTTACAGTGGCACATGACTTATAAGTGAGTACATGTGGTACTTTAAATACTTTACTACGACTTTAATTCTTCAAGCTTGAACTTCCAAAAAAGCTCAAATCCCTAGTTCAAGTTATTTGATGCATAATTGTGCCCAATTACCAGGCAAGAAGTAGGAACATCAGAGAATCTTGGGGGATGCATGATTTTAATTATCCAAGTTTTATTTTAGCCATTGTGTGTGTGTGTGTGTGTGTGTTTGCTCTGGATTTTGAATGTATTTTACAAAAATTTAAGTCATTTCTCTATAGACCATAAATGTCTTCAGTTTAGACTACTGGTAACATTTGAGAAATATAGCAAGGTAATAACCCCAGTCAATTCATATAAAAACTTTAAAAAATCGTACTAACAGCTGCCTCACTCGGTTGCTCACCATTATTAACAATTGCAGCTTTATATTCCTCAGGTCAGCAGTGTCAGTATTGGCTAAAATGTTTGTGATTTGGATTTTTAACGTAGCTTCAAAAACTTCTCAGTGATATTGCTATGATGTCTGCAGTGTGGCAGTTTATAGTGATGTCTAATACTGGGCATTATGCTGCAGATATGTAGGATGATGTTCCACCCAAATCACATTATCCTGAGACCAGGTCAACCAGTCCTAGTACTAACCTCATAAAGCTGAACACCAAGCGAGGCAGCTGTTAGTACTATTTTTTATAAGTCTTTGTTATGACTCGACCTGAATATGAACCCACAACTTCCCGCATCCGAGGTAGATGCTCTAACCACTAGGCCACCGGAGTGGTGGCAAAACATATATATGGTACCAAATAATTTTGAGATACTTTTAATGTTGTTTAATCATTTCTGGGCATGATGATTAAAAATAACCAGCCAGATCTAAGCTAAACATTGTCATCTGATCAACAGTGAAAAAAAATGAGCAGTGACCACAATCCAACCAAATCACACTGACATAAGGAAATAGCTAGGTTTTCATCAACAATTCTGCATGACACAAGGACTCTTTAAACAACAGTGTCAAGTGTGTGAATGGCATGATGTGGGCCTGGCATGACTTGATAATTATCAATTACAAAGTTTAGGCATAGAGTAAGATCATTTGATGCCAATGTGTACACTTTTTGGAGGCAATCAAATAAGTTTTCCAAAATCATTAAGTTCAAAATGTAGTTAATGGGGGCGGGACTAATTTTATTGAAGTAATAATTGCATGTCGCTACAGAGTAACTTTTTTTCATGCCAAAAAACTTGTCTATTTCATGTGAATATTTCCTCCTCCAGAGTGGAGAATTGCCCATAACTCATGGTCCACTCATTCACCATATATGCCCATACACAAAACAGTCATCTTTTCCTAGACAATGATTAAGCCAGGTGATCTGAGCAGGATGGGTGGAGGGTATTCAACTACAGTGAAAGGTTAAGTACTACATAATAAAAGATAGTTTTACCCTCCCCCAAAACTAAATTTTAATAGTAGTATTACATAACCTACTGCCAATGCAGCCAAATTTGTTATTTAAGTGGCTAACATGTTAACCTGATCAAAAACAGAAAAAAAAGGAAAGCTCTCCAATTTGACTTGATCACTCATGTATCTCTTGGCACCATGTTGTACCACAACCATCAGTGCCAGAGAAAAAATGTCTGTGCTCTTTTGAACTAAACAGCAGAGAAGGTGAGTGCCAGAGAAAAAAATGCCTGTGCTCTTTTGAACTAAAGAGCAGAGAAGGTGAGTGCCAGCGAAAAAAATGCCTGTGTTCATTTGAACTAAAGAACAGAGATGGTGGGTGCCAGAGAAAATAATGCCTGTGCTCTTTTGAACTAAAGAGCAGAGATGGTGAGTGCCAGAGAAAAAATGTATGTGCTCTTTTGAACTAAAGAGCAGAGAAGGTGAGTGCCAGAGAAAAAAATGCCTGTGCTCATTTGAACTAAAGAGCAGAGAAGGTGAGTGCCAGAGAAAAAATGCTTGTGCTTTTTTAAATTAAAGAGCAGAGAAAGTGGGTGCCTGAGAAAAAATGTCTGTGCTCTTTTGAACTAAAGAGCAGATAAGGCGGGTGCCAGAGAAAAAATGCCTGCCAGAGAAAGAAGGTAGTATGTTGCCATCAAATGCTGCCTTCATGACATCCTAAGGATGAATGGTTTAAAAAGGCACTTGAGACATGGACAACTCGATCCTTAAGGGCTGATAATCAGAAAAAAAACTGCTTTTTTATTGAATGCAAGATGCTGAATGTTCAAAACCTTGTTCTGTTAAAAGAGGGTGCACCTCTTCCTTTAATTTCACCAGATTAGATTGGTGGAAAGACATATAGGTTCTTGACGAAGAGAGTAATTCCTGAACTGTAATTAACGATCCTCGCTCACAATGAAATGGACCCACCCATCATCCTTGAAGCTAAACCATGTCTCTGAAGAGAGACCTAGATGAGCACTTACAAGGATGTTTGAGAGAGAAATGCATGGCAAAAGAGGGTTGGGGTGCTTCTCCTCCCTTGCAGGAGGGGTAACAAGATTCTGTCATGCTGGTCAAATATGGCAATAACTCAAAAAAAATTGGAGTATCTTCAAGAGATGACCATAATATTTATGTTTCATGGCAATGTATCAAATCCTGTCATACTAGATGGATGGAAGGAAGAATAAACATTGGATAAACATTAAGAATTAATTTTTTTTTCAACGAGCAGTTTTCATAAGTTTAACTGCATGACAAAAAAATATTGGAGCCGATACTTTATCTAGATTTCAAACTGACTATTTAGATTTAATCCTTCAACTTCAGCTGCCAAAAAGTCTTCATTTCTTTTGCAAAATAAAATCTAACACTTATGCCAGAAAATTTACATTCTCCAAAACAACAAGTAAATTGAATTTTACTCTCAAGATTGGAACTGATGAAAGATGTAATAGCTGCAAAGGCCATGAATCCTTTTGTGAGAGGACCATCACAGGCAAGATGAAAGCAGCTGACAAGGTTATTACAAAGTGCTGTTTGCAAGCCACTGGCATTGAACATGAAAGTCAAGTACAACATAGGAGTTAACAATAAAATCAAAAGCATATGGCACTAAGTTGAAAGATATTTGCATTAACTGAACATGCAGAGAAAGCAAACTGCTTCATTAGTTTAGACACTGCAGGAATAAAAAAAATGTTCCACAAAACTCTTTGCCTAAATTGTGACATGAATCACAAAACATTAAGTAGGAAATGCCACTCAATGCCAGCCTATAATTGTTGAAATTTAAGACAAATGAACTTGGATCATTTAGTACTTAGTTAATTCTATTTACATGGATTTACACAGAGAGGCTTTCACACTATTTGAAGCATTTCAAGTATCTCACTTGAAACCTGGAAACTAAATGTAAGCATCTGCTTTGACCTGCCACACGTCTGGGTCATTAATACTTAGAGTTATGGAACTGAAGCAAAGTAAAATATTGAGTAATAATAACAATATATATTTCTAATGCAAGAAAACAAGATTCCTGTGAAGCTCTAATGCTCCTTTAGACCAGAGATTATAGTCATCTGTAACCATGATCTTCATACACAAACCTATATGTCATTATGTTGATACAAATTTACTCATTTCTTTGTGATGCAAGTTCAACAATTTTGACTCTGAAAGAGGCTTGGAGTTATTTGACTCTGACAGAGGCTTGGAGGTATTTGACTCTGAAAGAGGAGGCTTGGAGGTATTTGACTCTGAAAGAGGCTTGGAGGTATTTGACTCTGAAAGAGGAGGCTTGTAGGTATTTTACTCTGAAAGAGGCTTGGAGGTATTTGACTCTGAAAGAGGAGGCTTGGAGGTATTTGATTCTGAAAGAGGCTTGGAGGTAATCAGGATCTAACCCAGGCTGATCTGATGGTAGGATTCCAATGTATACCATTTCGGTCATGAGTCCAGCATAATAGCAACTCAGCCATTGTGACTCCCTTCCCAAAATGGTGAATATTTGATGGCCAAACATGTGGCCAAACATGTAGCAAATCTTAAAAATTACAGGCGTTTAAAAAAATGCTTGATAACATTTCAACCTTCGCTGAAACAACTGTACCTTGACATTTAATGTTATTCAGTGGCAGAATTAAATAAACCATTCAGTTTCAACAATCTGAACCTAGTGGTTACAGAGAAATATTAAAGACATGATCTAGTTGTTGTGACCTCAATGATGTTCTAATGAAATAATAACAAGTACAGACTTGAGGGAAGTTCAAGCTTATGGCTACATAAGATATTTCACACCAACCATATTTTTTTAAAAAGAATCTGCTGATTCTTATAAATTTAAGTCCATACAAGATTTATGATTTTCTCACCCTGTAATAGAGAAACCATCTGAATTTGCAACTGATACTTTTAGATGTCACATGATAATTTTATCAGGTCAAAATGTTTTTAAGCAAGTTTGTAATGTCAACACAAAGTTGATGTAAGCAAATTAACGCAAATACAATTTATGTATTGGAACAAAGACAAAGGTTTACACTGCATCTTTCATACTTAACAAAAGAGAAACTGGGAGTTTATAACTGTTATGGTCCAATCATCTAATGCTGATTCTGTTATTTTCTACATTAATTAAAAAATATTTTGAAAAAACAGAAGGGAATCCATGTAACACATTGAATGTTTTTTTTAAAAAAGTCTTTTATCTGTCTAAGCATGCACATTTCAAACACAGCACAATTTTTACCACTCAATACAGTATGACCAAAATTTGCTGATGAGAACATGATACCATTCTTTTTCTTTAAATGATGATTCCTCAGGCATGAATTATGCATTGCATGCAGCAGACACAAAAAAAGGGGCCTCACCTTCAAAATATCAGGGAGTGTTCTTTGTAGACTGGTTCCACGAATAGAGTGCAACATCTGTTCCAGCATTTTCTCGCGATCCTTCATGTAAGCACCAATTGGTTTTATATCTTTTTGAAGGTCAAGGTCAGAATCATCGGATTCTTCATTGCCACTTCCCTTTTTCTTTAAAGCCTGCAAGAAGTAGTAAAAGGGAACTTGAATCATTTTTATTCCTTGATGCATGTTGCTAAAACAAATTCTAATGTAGGTTCTAAGGCAATTTCGCTAAAAGGCCATAAAAATGCATCTAAAGCCTTCATGAGCATTTTCACAGCTTTCATGCAATTCTCCCCGAGAGAATTTTCAATGAAAAATACAGAAGTAATTTTTTAAAAATCTGCTTTTACAAACTTATTTTGCCATGCATCTTTCAACACTGCAGTCATCAACTATTCAGCTATTCAGCATGGTTCCAGATTTTAATGAGGCAGAGCAGAAAATATTCATCCTTTGATAGGAATTTAAGAAATTAAGAAGACAGAGTTTATAATGCTCAAAAACTCACATCAAATCTAGTGTTTTATGTTCTTCACCAGTGCAAATATTTTGCATAAATCTACAATGCACAACACCACTAGAGAGCTACCGTACAAAGTTCCATTTTAAGCACACTGTCTGTCCATTGGTCAGTCCCTCCATGAAGAATATGGTTTTCACATCATAACATCACTGAGAATAATTGGATTTAAAATCAAATTGACGAGCAGTTTTATACCGATGACACCTAGCAAGTTCATATTTTGATCTTTATTGTCATAATTTTGTGGAGTTTTTGCTCTCGATTTCCAATCCTGTTTACATTCAATTCTGAATCTTAATGTTACCTAGGACTCATGCGTGTGAAGCTTAATATTTTTCAGACCTTGAAAATTTGATTTCCAGGGGTCTATGATATCATTCATTTATATACCCTGATTATCAACCCTTGAAGTTTGATTTTTAGGGGTCTTTGACATCATTGATTTATATCACCTGATTATCATTTCCTTTAGTTTGATTTTTTCAAGGGTCTATGACATCATTCATTTATATCTTCTGATTGACAACCACATAAGTTTGGTTTCCAGGGGTCTATGACATCATTCATTTATATCCCCTGATTATCAACCCCTTACATTTGGTTTCCATAGCATTGCAGTACCAAATATTACTGGACTTCAACAAAATTAGGATCCTGAATATCTTTGAAAATCACTGTTCCACAACTCATTTACACAAGTAATGGTCCTTCATTGCCCATTTCATTCTGATGGTGTAATCCACTGCATAGATTTTACAAAGAATTGTTGGATTTCAACCAAATTTAATGTCAGGCTTTATCCTGATAAGACCTTAAATCACTTATGATTTCCAGTACTGTACAACATTAATGAGTTATAACCCATGATTTCCCATTATCCCAACTCTGACCTTTACAATTCAACCAAGGATTTTTAATAAGCCTGCATCTTATATCAATATGACCTTGAATGTGTCTGATTGCAGAATTCCATAGCCTCATTAACTGGAGTTATGGCCCTTATTTGCTCTAACTTTGTTTCTGAATCATGACTTTACCAGCTTCAAAGAGTTGTATTCCTGCATAAAATTGTATTGCCACATTTTAAAACACCAGTCTTTTGAGCAATGGCTTAGTATCTTCACTGAATAACTCCCTCTTACTTTTCAAAAAGTATGTTGGTTTTAGGCCCTGCCAAGCGAACTGTACCCTATGTGATGCAACTGTAATTAATATCTCTGGTTTCTTCTTTATATTAATATTAATAACCATTTCCAACTGAACATAATTTCTTAAAACTTTTTTTTTATAAAAAAAAGAATGTATAATGACAGTATCGTACTGTAGTTACATATGACAGACTACCTTACTCACAAATCAATCCATACTAAAAAAAATACAACGTTGTAGACATCAAAGAAACTCCAGAACTCCTTTAATAACTATGTTTGTTCAGTTACAAAAGTTTCTTATTTTCGCTATTAACTTATACTTCCTTGTTATCATTCAAGACAGACAAAATTTTAGCATTAGTTGCCATGATTATCTGTCTAGATCAATAACTTCCAAGATGATCTGGGAAGAATAGAATTGACTTCCATTCTATAATTTGAAAACCTCAAACTAACATCAAGCAGTTTCCTATGGGAGCCCCAGAACCCAACTGTCCATAAAGAAATTGATACTGACAAGCCAGACTGATTTGATGAGCTAAAATTTGACACTTGATGTCTGTTTCAGTCTCCCATTCCACTAGAACATGGTCTGTGTTACAGTCTAGGTGAAACAACTGTCACAAGCAATCAATGCATTGAGAAGTGCTTGAATGATGGTGCTTGATTTGAGCTGAAACAAGAATAATACAGAAGAAAGGTTTTAAATCTTTACAAGCCTTAAATCATCATTATGCAATTAGATATAACTGACAAAATGCCAGGTGGATCTTGACATACTTACCTGAATACTGAGGCTGTATTGAACTGAAGATAAGACCATTTCTTCATTTTACATGTTGATGTTGTTGCTCTTGTTGTTGTAGGGTTTAATGCCATTTATCTGCACACGATAGGCTATACATGGTGGCCAGTATTACTGGTGGAGGGAAAACCCCGGAAAGAACCACTGACCAACGAGAATCTACTGGCATTATGCTTTCTCCCATAACCCACATTCTTTTATATGCTGGGCTTTGAAACAACTCTTGATATTATTCAGTGAATCCAGGACGTGTAGCAATAAGAAGATTTTCAAGATGGCTGCCATGATGGCAACATTGAACATCATATAAGCATATTTTTCAACTAGATACTAAAATAAGTCTTTCAATAAAAACCCAATGACTATATGACAATCTATTTAGGAAAAAATAGCATTAACAAGATTTTCCACCTGGCAACTGTGATGGAAATAGTGAACAATAGATTACCACCATTTTCATTTACGATGAACTAGATGTTAAAAGATGTCATTCAGTGAAAACCCTATGTTCATGTGACTATCCATTCTGGCTGTTGTAGGTTTAACACCATTTTTCAGCACATGGTAGCCTATACATGGCGGCCAGTATTAATAGAGGAGGAAGAACCCAGGGAAGCTCCCAGAAAGAACTACCAACCCATGAGAAGCTACTAGCAAGCTTTCTCACATACACACATTGGCCGAATCTGAGACTCGAACCCACACAGAGATGGGATGGCAGTGATCTGTAACGGTGAGCATTTAAGGCCGCTCCGGGCCCCTCATCCATTCTGGAAAAGTAGCAATAACAAAATTTTCAGGATGGATGCTATGGGAGCCATAATGGAAATCAGATTGGCACCATTTTCATTTCAGCCCAACTAGATATTGTACAAAGTCTTTCAGTGAACACCCCATGTTCAAAGGACCATCCATTCAAGAGTTGTAGCAATAGCAAGATTTTTCAAAATGGCCACTGACTGGATGGATGAATGTGTGCTAAACTTTAAGGCTATCCTAAAAGTTGTTTTTCAAGAGTAGTGATAACATGTGCTAATGGATCAACAGAAACTGTGCAATGGACAACAAAACAACAGACGATATAAGATCTAATGGAAAAAAAAAACAAAAAACAAATACCGGGTATGCATGATTGGAAATGTGCTTTGAAAATCAATTTAAGAAGAGAATTTGTTTTGTTGTTTTCTTTATCTCAAAACGTTTATTTCTCCATGGTTTTCTTTATACCAGCTGTGCACTTGAACTCAAATACTTATATGGGCCAGAATTGGCCTATACTGGAACAAAGTGAGCAGCACTGCACAAGTTTTGTTGGTATAACAAAAATAATACACGAGTTAAGTACAAATGAATCAGCTGACTGCTTCTGGTCCATAGGCCATATGTTGTTGTAGGGTTTAACACCATTTTTTAGCACACAATAACCTATACATGGTGGCCAGTATTAATGGTGGCAGAAGAACCCGAAGAAAACCCCTGGAAAGAACCATCAACCCACGAGAAGCTACTGACAAGCTTCTCACATACCCACATTGGCCAAATCTGAGACTCGAACCCATGCAGACAGAAGTGAGATGGCAGTGATCCGTAATGGTGACTACTTTTGACCATTCGGCCACTTGGGGCCTCCTGGGCCATATGTTGTGCACCTCTATTTTAGAGAAATACTAATTATTCATTATTTCGGTCCTGAACTATGACATATGAATATTTCAATGGCTCAAAAATACACACATAAAACTTATATATATAATACTAAAGCAGGACCTAATGTACAGAATTCATGATACTTAAATATGAGACCAAAATGCAATTCAATACATTGGAATTTAAAAAATATTTAACTATTATAATACTTTTATTTTAAATTATCACATGAAAATATAATACCTTCTTGACTGTGAACTTCCGTTTCTTTGCTTTCTTCTTCTCAGAAGACTTTTTCCGTTTCACAGTGCCTGTCTCCTCAGCAGAAGATAGATCAGCCTGGGTGGAGTCGGCTAACATTTTTGCAGCACTCATGGTGAAAGTTGTGACTGAAAAAAAAAAATAATTAATTCATCAAAAGAAAAACAAGAAATGTAACCCAATGCCTGAATGCTTCAACCAATATGATGGACAAAGATACAAGTAACAAACAGGACTGTAACTTTGAAAATTCTTCAAGAAAACAATAAGAATCAAACATGTCTAACATCAATAAGAATCAAACATGTCTAACATCAATAAGAATCAAACATGTCTAACATCAATAAGAATCAAACATGTCTAACATCAATAAGAATCAAACATGTCTAACATCAATAAGAATCAAACATGTCTAACATCAATAAGAATCAAACATGTCTAAATCTTAACATCAAGCAAGGACAAGTTTGGTTTCAGTTCCAGAAGTTCTTCACAGATTACTCAGTGAAAACTGAAATTCAGGCTCAAAATCAAACAAGTACCTGAACTCTGTAAATGTTTGCAAGACAATGGTGAAAACCAAACTTGATCTATGTGCATTTAATGTCATGCCTTGTACCAATTTGATTTTTTTTTAATGCCACAAAGACCTTCAAATAACAGTTAGCTGAAATGAAACTGATATGCAGAGTCAAACAGGGGCCATAACTACATAATCTGTTGTCAAGAGAAAACAAAAATCAAACATTACCTCAGGATCCTTAATGCAAAACCTTCATTGCAAATCTAATAAATCCATTAAGTCTTTTAAAAGTTATAGAATGGAAGCAAATGTTTCAAAATAGTTCAAATGTCAAACAAGGGCTGCAAAATGTTTCCACAAAAAAGTTACAATCAATGTAGATTTGTGTCTTCCTAATGTACAGTCGAACAACAAATTCTGATTTCATCCCACAAAATCCTTCAAAAGGTCTCTACTTAATAGAAATTGAAGGATTTTTACCAGGAGAAATAGTAAATGGCTGAAATGAGCATATGTCATGTGAAATATTAATTATGACAAAATTCAAATTCAGAATAGTCACAATGTTCTGAAAACTAAAAAATTATTTTAATGATCAGAACAACTTAGCACAGAGATGCACAGGGATCTGGGAAAAGATCTTTATTGCAGGTCTGAAAATAAACTTGAAATATATTTGGACAAAAGAAAGCATCAGAATCCTTATTTCCTATGCAGTAGAATCCTTATTTCCTATGCAGTAGAATCCTTATTTCCTATGCAGTAGGTACGATAAGCTGGGGATCATTTATCCCCTTGCCCAGACACCTGTCAGGCCCGTACCTTGGGGGGGGGACAACTATGGCACTTGTCAGGGGCCCGAGCTAGATAGGGGCCCGCGTTTAAAAATATACGCACATATTTGAAACACGAAAGGGTCCCGAATTCTGTCAGCTGCCTGGGGCCCAGAATTTCCTAGGTGCGGGCCTGCACCTGTAGCCATTTTTTAAAATACTAAGATAAATATTTCAAGCAACAAGTATAGCAGGGGTGTACTACAATAGTTTTTGAAGAAATGTCAATACCAGAATCAATCTGAATACTATCAGACATTTCCAGAGCATAGAAGGTGTTGGGGCAACTTCATTTAAAGTGAGGTGGGGCATAGAAGGTGTAATACAACTTCATTATGGTAAGGCGGGCCAGAGGTATTGAGGAAGCATTACAGCTAAGATATAGTTGCAAGGATTTCCATTTAACTATTCTCTCCAGCCATTTAGCTTATTGACCTGGAGAGAACACTGCAAAGGTTTCACCAATATAAAGCTACAAACCAAATTTGAAATTTGTTTATTCCCAGTAAAGTTGCCTTGGAAACCAATCTGTTAGCAGACAGACTAATAGACTGGATTATAATATGGTTCCAAGACAAGACTTGTAATGAGAAATATGTTCACACAAGTTTGAGATTAAGAAATGAAATTATAAATCTTTTGCCAGGTCAGATACTCTGTTGAAATGGTGCAGTCAATGCCTGACCAGTTATAAAAGGAATTCAGGCAGACAACTGACATCCATTTACCAGGTGTTCAAACAGAGTAGTTCAAACAGAGTACCAGGTCTGTATGAGCTGTAGAAACCAATGTCTGATGCCTGTCAATGTTGGGATATTGGCACTGTTTCTTCATGGTAAAGCACTGTTGGCTCTAGAAACTGCACATTTTGCTGTTAAGGAATAGAAGGTGAATAGCTATGACATTCTTATCTGTCCAATGAAAAAGGGAAGAACATATATATGCATGTGCATGTAAACATCCACGCACACCCACCTTAACCCCCCCCCCCCACTTTAAATAACCTGGTATCATGTGACATCAAGATTAAATCACCCCTGCAGTTATTGAGTGTGTGTGAGATTTGGATTTTTAACATAGCTTTTTAAAAAATGCAGTCATATTGCTATGATGTCTGCAGTGTGACAGTGTATAGTGATGTCTAACACTGGGGTATCATGCCACACATGTAGCATCATGTCCCACCCAGTCACATTATGCTGACACAAGGCCAACCATTTCTAACACTAACCTCATAATGTTGAGTGCCTAGCGAGGCAACTGTTAGTATCAACTCAGCTAAGGTCCAAACCCGTGACCTCCTGGATCCGGGCGGACACTCTAACCACTAGGAAACAGAAGCAATCATGCAGTAATAGAACTTGCACACAAGATTCTATAGATAATGTGATAGGAGCAACAGTCACTAAGAAGCTTTTGATTATTTTCCTTGTAAATTGTTGTTAGCATTTTTCAAATAATTTTAGTTCCATATCATGCCTGATATATAATTTCCACATTCAGAGTCAGTGTATATCAGAATACCATACAACCATTGTTCTTTGGTAAACATTATGAGGTTTCTGACTGTTTTAAAATTCTTTCATATTATATGAACAGGATTATGTGACCTAAGGAAACATGTAATTGTGGCATTTTAGTATGTAGGCTCTAAAAATGTTCAAACTATATAAGCCTCATTATAATATCAGGTTCCCTTGTCATGTGGTTCACTGTCAAGTCCATATCACTGTCAAGTCCATATCACTGTCAAGTCCATATCACTTTTCACTATCTAATCTGTTGGAGTTGTTATTAAATACAGGATGAACTTGAGAAATGTCAAAGTGAGTCAAATGTGACTTGCAATATCATTGGTCATTGGTAATTGACACATATGAGCTAGAGAAATGTTAAAGTGATTCAAATGTGACTTGCAATATGATTGGTCACTGCTACATATGATCATCCATAAGTACATATTACTCATCTCTATCAAGTATTTTATATATTAGTAAAATGATGTGCCGAGCAAAACAGAATAACTCACTATACACCATATACAATTTTGCTGGCATGATAATTAAAAGACACCTGTGAATCCGATCATTTGCAAGCAACATTTGTCCATTGAAGAGACTGATGCTCCACTGTCCAAAAAGAAATTCCAGGAATTAAAGATAAGACCAATTATTATTTTTAACCTGCTGTGCACAGAAACCATCTCCAATCTTCTTGAGTAACAACATATTTTGAATTAGTGACTATGGCTGCCATTTTGGATCTAAGATCAACATTGAGGACAAACTAGACACCATTAGAAGACCTTGTTGAAAACCCCATGTTGGTATGACCTTCCATTCAGAAGAATTAGTGACAATAACTAAACAAGCTCATGAAGGTAAAGACAGTGTGCAGCATCCTTCTGAAGAATGTGTGTTACAATTTTTCAGTCATATCGCTATGATGTATGCAGTGTGACAATTTATAGTGATGTCTAGCACTAGGGCATCATGCCACAGACATGTAGCATGATGTCCCACCCAGTCACATTATCCTGACACCAGGCCGACCAGTCCTAACACTAACCTCTTAATGTTAAACGCCAAGCAAGGTAGCTGTCAGTACCATTTTTGTAAGTCTTTCTGAAGAATGTAAACAGCAAAAGTCAGATTAAAATGGATGATTTGTACACTTTTAAAACGAACAAAACAAAATCAAGATCAGACTACAAACAAATTTAGCATAGATTAGGATATTTGAATACATGTACCTACCTGAGCTATATAAAGAATATCTCAATGACAATATATATGCCCTAAAATGACAATATATATGCCCTAAAATGACAATATATATGCCCTAAAATGACAATATATATACCCTAAAATGACAATATATATGCCCTAAAATGACAATATATATGCCCTAAAATGACAATATATATGCCCTAAAATGACAATATATATACCCTAAAATGACAATATATATACCCTAAAATGACAATATATATACCCTAAAAACCCAAATGTTAAAAAAAAAGGTTGCAGAGAAATGCCAACATATTCTTAACACGCTAATATTACATTGTGATAACAATGCACAAGATAAAAATGCCTAATTCAATATGCATGCTTAATGCAAAGGCAATTATCAAATCCATCTTAAATATGGGGGCTGACCATCAAAAGAACAGGACTAGGGCACATGGACCAGAAGCCATGGGTTGGACTTCAGAACATACTGGAGTCACCCTATTGGAGGGTGGATTCTCATCATAGGTTTGACAATATTTTCCATCCATGAAAGAGTAAGCTATGCCACAGCAACAGGCTCTGTATTCCTCAGACTTTAAAAGTGCCAAGTATGCCACTACTTCCCACCTTCAGCCTCTCTGTAAAAGTAACTTAATGTCTACATTTGCCTGTAAGTTGAGTCCAACTGCAAACAATGTATGTTGTGCTTATTTGATTCTTCTAAAAGAAGCATAAAACCTGGATCTACAGGTGGATTATGTGGAGGCAGATCTGGGTTGCAGATTGACTTGATTAATTAGCAAGTTTATTGAGTATTTGTGTACTATCAAGCAATATAATTCTGAAGATAATCTATTTCAGACAATATACCTGAACTCTAATCAACCCTTTCATGTGATACATACTATGATCACATGACTGGTCACTTGGAACATAATTTGGATGAAAGAATAACACAGCCTTACTGCTGCTAATATATTTGCTTATATTAATCAAAGCCAATAAGTATGTCAGTTCTATGTAGTGCATTTGGTCATGTAGACACATTTACACCTCTTAAATTAAATATTAATTGTTGTTCTAAAAATTCAATACATAGTTTAGCCAAAGTTAATTCAATCCTGTTTATTGACTGTCACCATGAGATTTCCAGACCATATATTTTATTGCTATGGACTTTTAGAATGGTACCAAACTGGGTAAAGAATGAGCATGCAGTGGCCTATTCATAACAATATAGGGTAGTACAAATATTTTTTCAAATTGCAACACACATTTTGTGACATCACAGTGAGATTTTCAATCCGGTTTGTACTGGATCACATCTGCATGTTTACAGCATCCAGAAATATCAAAGTGTTATTATTCAGTTTTGCTATGTGTGTTTCTTGGGAGTGCAAATAGTTACCTTCCATAGGATCCAAATAAAGTTATTAATTGCCATTTAAAATTTATGTGTAATCAAATTCTAAAACAATACACCCATTACTGAAATAGTGCTGAACACATACAAAACCTGTATGACTTTTACTATAATGAATACAAATGCTGCTTAACTTTATAATCTGATATAGTACATATACAAAACTTTACATTGTTTTTTAAAAATTTATTTTCATTTATTCTCAACTGCCCTTCACATTTTCAGATCTTCTGTCATAAATCAAGTTAGAAAGCAGCTGTTCCTCAGCTGGTGGAACATCAGAAATGTAATCCCATTAAGGGGCCCATTCAATACATGTCCAGGTCAGCTCACTGGTCAGCTGCCTTTGTGTCCTTATGAATGGCTCCTTATTTACTCCCACTGAATGATATCACCAATAATGGGTGGCAATAAAACCAACAAGAACAGCAACATCCATCACGCTAGCACTATGGTGTCATCTGTGCTAAGAGGCCACAATAGCACAGCGTTTCAAGTGCTGGACCCATTTCCAAAAGGTTGCAGGTCCAAATCCTACAATCAGCGCAACTCAGTTACCTTGGTGTGTTGCCTGAAACCAGGCTGACCAGTCCTAACACTAACCTCTTAATGCTGAACACATAATGAGGCAGCTGTTAGTACCATTTTTGAAAGTCTTTGTTATAACTCAGCTGCGGTTAGAACCTGCGACCTCATGCATCCATGGTGGATGCTCTAACCACTAGACCATCGGACGTTCATTGCTGTACTGTAAATATCAAACAAAAACCAAATAACCATGAAAGGCAAGATAGCAAAAATTTGCTGCTGTTATAAAACTTTCTTCCTGCTTTATACAGGTAGCGATGATTTATGTATAATATAAACAACAATTATGATTTAATTTCATACCTGCCTCAATTATACAAACATTTTAGAAATTTATAACGTATATCTTAGCAGATAAGCTGTTCTTAACATGGCATCCAAATATTTAAATAGTACAAAAACTGTCTTCGCATAAATTTGTATGTATGCAACAAGATCTTTATAAAGGATAGACACTCATACATGTAGGTAATAATTTACAGACAATTTGACCATGCTATGTGATACATTAAAAATGGATCCAGAATTCATCTTTAACCTCCTCCCAAACTTTACTCACCATTACAGAGAAATCTTTACTCAAAAACTACATGTCTGTCCATGACAAACTACTTGGAAACCTTGGCTTTGTCCCATAATATGTATGATAGACTGTTCATAGATTCAATGAATTTTAAACACGCATATATTGAACTTAGAACCAATCTATCATTTATACTGGTTAGCAATAACCAAGGTATCTGAATAGTTATGAAACTGGTTCTATTTTTGTTTTATAATCATCACTACTTTTGAAAAGTAGACGCTCCTACACTGATCAAAAGACTGCTTAAATTAATCACAAGGCAGTGATGCTTTCTTTGGTAGACTGAAGTGACAAACATTACATTATATGGCATCTGATACATAGATTAATTTTTGATGAAAAATGTCAAAGTATTTCTACTTTCTCCAGTCATCATTACAGAAGTTGGATTATTCAGTGGATGTCAGGAATCTTGCATCTCAGGTTGAATCCTTAGATTTAAAGCCAACACCATCTTAATACTGCAGGCCAGCTGATGGCCTCAGATAAATCACACTGGTTCCAGAAATGGTCCATGTTTATCTACTCATCAGGGATCTTGTGCAGCATTTTCCAAATGTAAGAAATTACCCCATCAATCAGTGATCACCATCCCATCAGTGATCGTTATCCCATCAATCAGTGATCACCATCCTATCAATGATCATTATCCCATCAATCAGTGATCATTTTCCCATTGATCTCTGATAATTATACCATTAATCTGTGAACTCATTATCCATTAGTGATCATTCACTAGGATCCCATCAGTGATTATTATCACATTGATCAGTGATCATAAAATACCATCAATCTGTGATAATTATCCCATCAATCAGTGCATCATTAAAACTGCTATGATCATTTTATGCAAGAAATTGGTCACTCGCATAATGGCTAAAGCCAAAATGGAGTATTTTTAAATATTAAATTACACACCGTCACAGCTTGGATGTGAAAAAACAGTGATTCTGTAGTTAAGCACTAGACTCGTGACCAGAAAGATACAGGTTAAATTCTGACCATCGATCAGCCCAGACTGGTTACCATGATGATGGACTTGGCTGGTCTCAGCACAATATAATTTACAAAGTGCTGCTGTTAATTTGCAAAAAAAAGCTTCAAGCACTAAGATATTTAAGATATTTATTTGTTCACTGATAAAATTGTATTTACTTGCCTCATACCAGAGAAACACACACTTATTTGATATTTCTTCCAGAAAATTTTCCAGAAAATTTTCTAGAGGATCTTTGAACCTTAAGCTAGTTAGCCTGTACAATTTTCTGATTTAAGTCTACCTCTTGTATGCACAGGCTTAAGTGAGATTCAGTATATAATATAGACATATATCTTGATTAGGAATCACTGCAGACACTCACACAATGATTGCAATGATCATAAATGGCAAACTTACTGCAGTATGATAATTATGATGAAATAAGAGACGACTGTTACCTCATCTGCTTAAGCCTTGAACCTTAGATTTGTCCATCTGAGGTGATGTAAGAAAGTATGTGATTGGTCTTGCTTGCTATTTTATAGCACATAATACATGTAGGTTATTTTGTGTAAAGGCAAATGAAATAAAGTCTTCTAAGCTTATCTGAAGGTAAGACTTGAACCTGTAACCTTTCAGTCACAAGTCTAACATGCTAACCCCACATTGAATCCGCCTCCTGCCTCCAGTAGTCGCCTCTTACAATATGCAAGAAGGCACATCAGCCCTGCAGTGAATGAAAGCATACAACTGGCCAGAGGGACAAGTGATTTATACAAAACAGATTATTAGGAATTTTAAGGCAGTCATAAATTCTGCATATCACATTTTCTCACAATTTATTGGGATACATTATTTCCTGTTTAATCTTTTTAAAATAGATTTTCACATGAAACTGAGCTGTATGAAAATATCCAGTGTTAGAAAAAAATTGCAGTTTTGGGGTATTAATAATACATATGGATCAAAGAGAGATTAAAAGAATAGTGATTCATGAGATATGGATCTGAATAGGATCCGGATATAAAATAGCATTATAATCCACATTACCAGATTAAAACAATAGGGGTTGAAAGAAAACGAGGTGAAATTTAGTCTTCTACCATCATTTCCTTTCACGCCATTCTCAATAAATCACATCACAGTTTTCAATATAACAAGGATCGTTAAATAATGTGGTCATTGACCGTGGACCCCTGCTACTGCATTACAATAAATATAGATATACCTACTCAACAACTACAGTTTAATCCTAAACATACACTGGAATTGGGCAGAAATGCAACTTCTGGCTTTAAAATTTAGGCAGTAAAGACCACATGCATTGGTATTCACACTTATTTAATATAGTTGGATTACCATAATATACTCCCCTTCATGATGAATTCAATTTCAAACAACAGAGACACTTATTGTCACCAGCTCAGGGTCTATGTTGTTTGCTGTACTGATTATTGATTACTCCAAACTATACAGACCCAGATCTGCCCACATATTTTTGCAACAGCTGATCTCGGTCTCTCCATTTGGCAGTTTGACTTAAAACATACAAATGATCATACATGGTATGTATCAGAACCCAGTTAATGCTTAAATGGTTACTCTGCCACTCTGAACAGTATTTCTGTATCGCACTTGGACTGGAACTATTTTCATGTTTTCTCTGACATTCATTTGTCAATACACTAAGATGCAAGGAATGAAAGGTGTTGAATTTAGAAATTTTGAAATTTTATTCAGCCACAAATATCTAGAAACTTTAAAAGAGTTTAAAGAAATATACATTTATTTATATTTATATATTGAAAAAAACTTACTTCATGTTTTCGTCTTTAGTCTGGGGAATTAACTTATTTGATATGGCTTACGAATACGTCTTAGCATGACCTTGACCTATCCATATACATCAAACTTGTTTTGCCAACTTGAAACAAGATACATATGTAGTTTTGTGTATGAATCAAGCAGACTCCTTCAAAAAATCTATAAGCATCCAGTGTCTTGACAAATTTCATAAGTGAAGGATCATGCTTTATGGCACCCTTAAAAAAACTCAATATGGAGTGACCTGAGATGAGAGCTATTGATTACTGTGTTATCTGAAACAAAGAATATTATTACATTCTTGTTAACTGATGGCAATAAATTATACAACCGTTTTCTTAGAATTTAGGATCTGAGTATACCAAGAATAACAAGGTTTACTCAGTTTTTAAATTTTACACCATATTTATACTCATAAACAAATCTGATTTAACAGCGGAGTGCATAGACCACATAACGCAATCACACGTCTGGGTCTATGCATTTTGTTCAAACAATATACAGTATATCCTGCCTGTCCATAATGGAACTGGACTCGACACACTAGTATATTCTGTGGTTTTATTTATCTCCATTTGCCAGTGGCCGAGTGGTCTAAGGCGCTCTCCATTACGGATCACTGCCATCTCACCTCTGCATGGGTTCGAGTCTTAGATTCAGCCAAGGTGGGTATGCGAGAAAGAGTGCCAGTAGCTTTTTGTGTGTCATTGGTTCTTTCTGGGGGTTTTCTCAGGTTCTTCCTCCACCATTAATACTGGCCACTGGCTACTGGCCACCATGTATAGCCTATCGTGTGCTAACAAATGGTGTTAAACAACATACATGATGTACTATGTATGGACTCTGTTATGCAATAAATAAAGACTCCAGCAGATAATGGGCTTCATCATTTGTCACCTGAGAGTGGTGTATCCTTATGAAAGATAAGATATTATTAATACCCATGTCCATTAATTAATACCCACTATTTATTTTAGGTTTTATAGTTTTAATAAATTTATGCTGTGATTTTACATAAAACATTCATAGAATAATCCTGGAATAGTACCCCGAACTTTGACAAATCTGTGCTTAACAATTTTTGTCCATATAAAGTATTGTCAAAACAGTGCAGATCATATTTTATGGAATTTAAAATACATTTAATTAAGATATATCTAAAAAAATATTTAAAAACAAGTTGGTTAATTATCAGCTTATATATTACAACCAATAACCATTAAACATTTTGCAGTAAATTTACCATATATATTCATTTGTAAGTCAAGGCAGGTTACAAACGACAAATATTTGTAACTGCCAATGCATAAAGTGCCTGCAGATCAGGGTCTATGTTGTTTGTTCTGCTGATTACACCTAACAAAATACATGGACCCATTTTGCTGGCACATTATATAATGGGGCCCTGAGTGGTCTAAAGCGCTCACTGTTATGGAGCACTGCCATCTCAACTCTGTCTGCATGGGTTCAAGTCTCAGATTTGGCCAATGTAGGTATGTGAGAAAGCTTGCCAGTAGCCCATTGTGGGTCGGTGGTTCTCTCTGGGGTTTTCCCAGGTTCTTCCTCCACCATTTATACCAGCCATCACATTTAGCCTATCTTGTGCTGAAAAATAGCATTAAACCCTACAAGAACAGCAAAAACAACGACATTATGTAATGGCAGATTTGGGTCTGTGCAGTTTGCAATTTCACCCAACTTATTAGCGAATATATGCTGTAACTATGTGATGATATAACAATTTAAATGATGTAAGATTAAAACTGACACAATTTAACAGTTTTTCTATTTTTAGTCTAAACATTTATATTGAACAGCAAACCAGCATCTTTTGTGCAAATCTTATGCTTCTTGCTGGGATGCTTTCTGTTGAATATGTTCTGCAACATTTGTAACAAGTCATTTATTGGCCTGCATATTTTGTTTTACTTTTAGTAATGGCATCCAAATTTGCAGGATGATTGGCACATTTTCAGAATTTTCAAAAGCTTTCTAAAAATGTCAGAATGATTCGTAAAATGTCATACGTTTTTAAGCAAAATTTGTATAAACATTTTTCTAATTTTATTAGTACATGCAACAACAACTATCTATCATGGTGAATCAGTATTAATTATTAAGAAATTTGAAGCCATTTATGCCAAGACATTAATTATGGGAAATAATTTGGCCGAATTCTCTTCAGAAGTTTTTAAGAAGTCATTTAAAGGTTTTCTATTTTCACAATTCATGTATGTAGTAGCATTTTATGGCATCACTGCACAACAGTGGCAAAACTGAAATGCATACAAATTTAGGAAGATAAACCCTTCCAAATACCTGTAAACATGAAGTAAAAAAATTCAAATAAAACATATACTGTTACAGTTCTGTAAAATTTAGATAAAAAAAGAAAAAGGTAAAGCATGTAAAATCCTTTAAACACTGATCTATTTTTAGTAATTATGGATGTATTTGACAGTGGATCAGCATCATTTAAGCCTGGGGTCTCAAACACGCAGCCCATTAAACCTTATCCTGTGGTCTACAAAATATTGGTTGTCACAAGGTTTCATGACAGATAGCAAAGGTGGTGTGATCCTTGGGCCATCGAAAATGGCCTTATGTGACCCTCAGGGTGGTTTGATTTTTGAGACTCCTGATTTAAGCAAACCTTAAAAGGCCTTTATGCAAGGAAGCTCTCAGCCAAGTTTAGTTGTAACTGGTTCAATGGTTTTGTGAGCTAATATGTTTAAAAATGCAATTGCTGGCAGATGGCAGGCAATGCAAACCAGAGGTGAGGTGAGGACTCATCTTAAAAGCTCACTCAGTCTAATGCCAGGTGAGTTAAAAATTATGTTACCTCATTTTACTTGCTAAGTCTTGGCAGTGGAACAAGTTGAGTGACAAGTACAGTTAATAAAACTGACAATTAAAAAATACATGAACATAGACCTTTAAACACTGCTGAAACCCTTGCAACCTTCTGTGACAGAATGACCTCTTATATGTCACTGTGATTTACTGATTCCCCTTTGACAGACGAAAGATAAATGGTCCTTATTTTGGACTTCTTATGATTGATTTTGATCTTTATATTTCAGGTAAAAGTGGAAAATGGATTTTGATTTTGAAAAACACATCCCTGCATTTGCACCAGCTGTATCTACTCTATCCCATGTTCCCACACAACAAGCTCTGGTAAAGGAATGAATAAAATTCTGAAACTGTTCCAAACCTCCAGGTACCATTCACACTCCAAGGGTTCATGTTAAATTTATATCCAATGACACAATAATAATGTTAGACACCTTTTGCTTTTTTTTGTCATAAACCTCTGTTCAGTAATGGTAGCCATATCTGAAGCAGATTGGCTTCATCTGTGCAAAATGAATGCTCTTCCAGCCATTGTTGTTTCAACTGCTCCATTGGCCTAGTGGTTGAAGCGTCTCCCTCAGATGAGGGAGATCGTGGGTTTCATCTCCAGCCGAATCATACCAAAGACTTACAGAAATGGTACTAACAGCTGCCTTGCCTGGCGCTCAGCATTAAGAGGTTAGTGTTAGGACTGGTTGGTCTGGTTTCAGGATAAAATGTGACTGTGTGGGAAATCATGCTATGTCTGTGGCATAATGCGCCAGTGCTAGACATCAATATAAATTGTCATATTGCAGACATCTTAGTGATATGAATGATTTTTTTTTTAAAGCTACATTAAAAATCCAAATCACACACACGCACATAAACACATTGTTATCTCCATGAAATAAAGTCAAATTGTTTAAAGTAAATTTTGTGAAGATGCTATAAAATGTTTTTCAGCTTCTAGTAACTGTGGCCATATCCAAAGATGAATCAGGATAATCTGCATCAAATTTAAAGCACTTTATCACATGACGATATCCGGTAGATGTGATCACAAGCCTTTTTCAAAAAAGTCATTTTAATGTCTTTTATTTTTAGTTTGGTAATGAAACCATACTGAATGTCAGATTGTCATATATTTTAAAGTCAGTCATGCCAGAACTCAATCAAATTCTGTTCAACAAGTAATGGAAGAAATCATTTACAAGTTTTTCTATTTTGAGCATTGATGGCTACAGCTGATGGAAGGTTGGTTGGCATCGTTTGCAACAATTTTAAAGCCCTTCAAGCTAAAATCCTCTCTGCCATATTTGGTTTGAAATTTGTTGAGTAGTCTTTTTTTCAAAAAGATGATACTGAAAATAGCAATTGCTGGCAGGAACAATATGTACAATGGACACGCAATACACAAAGGGTGGGCAGCCATTCCAGAAGCTAAACACACAATAAAGCTACAGTCCTTAGTATACAAATTGTATTTGCTACAGATTGAAACCAAAGCAAATGCAGCAAATATTTGTCACTTGGAATACTAAGGTGAAGTCATGAAACATTTATGATGATGAAATCTTTTAGCAAATCTGAAAAATTGCCCAGCAAACAGAAAGTAATAACCAAATTCCATGTTTCTATGCCCTGAGGTACTTTAGTAGAAGTATAGACAAGGGGAATAAATTATTAAGTGTCCTTCACCTTAAAGATAAAATTTTAAGATCTTATCTAATACAGAAACCGAAGTTTATCAAGGTTCATTTCTGAACCACAACCAGCTTTTAAGATATAAACAAAAGCAACTATAAAATATATATCTGTGACATGGAATGCAATACACTAATACCAGTTACAAAATACAAGTGTCATTCACTGAATACCTCATAAGTTTTTGCATGGAATGAAACATCTCAACATAATCTTAACTATTTGGCAGTGACTTTAACCTAGACAACATGACCCACATGCAAAGTTTCATCTTTTAATCTCAAAAGGCTCTCACGTTACAGCATGGAATCAAAAGCATCAAGGAAAACTAAAAATGCTGATAATTGACCTTTACCTTGACAACAGGACCCCCAATGCAAAGTTTTATCAATTAATCTCTAAAGGTTTTAAAATTACAGAATTGGAATCAAAAGTATCAAGGTAAACTTAAAACACTAATAACTAACCTTGATCTTGAAGACAGGACCCCGAATGTGGCATATGACATATTTGCTAATGATGATGTGCAATACTGTGTTCTGTTTTTCTTCTTCAATTTTTAGTTTTTATTCTTGGGAAATACAATTTTTAAAAACTTGTTGGTTTTCATTCTTTTCTGTGATTGAGTTTAAGACCACAGACTAATATGGATACCAAGTTTTGACTCATGATTACAATGATAGTTCATTGATAGAGAGGAAAGGAAATGATGTTGAAACATTTAAAGCTGACACATAACCTTGACCCTGAAGATAAGGGTACACATATGGTACACAATAATAATAACAATAATTGTCTTATATAGCAATTTAAAGATGGTATGAAGAAATTGTATACACAGGAATGTAGCATTAATTAATTAAATAAATTTCATCTGTTTTCATTGTTCACTCATCTGAAATAATAAAATCAAGTGTAAAAAAATTTAAAACATCAATAGTCTCATGAAACTAAAGGGATAGTTTGTTGCTGTAAATTAAAAGTTTTTTAAAACCACTTACATGTATAATTTTGAGGAGACAACATAATTGTATGGGCCAATGGTGGCCAAGTGCTCTAATGTACTTGGTTTTACAGATCACTGACATCTAACATCTGTCATGTGGGTTTGAGTCTCTGGCTTGGCCAAACTTAGTATGTGAGAAAGCGTGCCAGCAATTTCCTGTGAATTGGTGGTTCTTCTTGGGGTTTCCTTGATTTTTCTGCCACCAAATATACTAGCTGCCTTGTATAACCTAACATGTGCTGAAAAATGGCATTAAGCCCATAACAAGCAACAACAGAAATATGGACCATCTCAAGAATGATATAAATCAACTGAAAGTTAGGTGTACAGGGAACTGTAAGTATTGTGTACACTTGTATAAGTCAGATTCACATCACATAATGCACAGGCAGACCTTGATATATGCAGTTTGTCTTGCGTAATTATTAATTTATTACAGACTCTGATCTGTTAGCACATTATGGAATTGCAGATCAGGGTCTATGTTGTTTGCAGCTTTACCTGACTTATATGCAGGTACATATGGTAAGGTATTAAATTACATCCTCTGATTAATAATCAGACAAGTGAGGTGTCACATTACATTAAAAATCAGCACATGAAATGGCCATATCACATTACATGAAATATCTGCAAAAGAAATGGCCATGTCACACACAGTACATGAAAAATAACCTAGTGAAATGGACATGTAACACTAACATTAAAAATCAGCAAGTGAAATGGACATATCACAAACATGAAAAATCAGCAAGTGAAATGGACATATTACATTAACATTAAAAATCAGCAAGTGAAATGGACGTCACATTAACATTAAAAATCAGCTAGTGAAATGGACATATCACATTACATAAAAAATCAGCAAGTGAAATGGACATATCACATTACATAAAAAATCAGCAAGTGAAATGGACATATCACATTACATGAAAACTCAGCAAGTGAAATGGACATATCACATTAACATGAAAAATCAGCAAGTGAAATGGACATCACATTAACATTAAAAATCAGCAAGTGAAATGGACATGTCACATTAACATAAAAAATCTGCCAGTGTAAATGGAGGTGCCATATTATACCAATAATTTAACTGATAAATTGAACGTGGAATGAAATTTCATGCCAAATCAATTTAAAAGAAAAATCATTATTATCATCAGTTTTACTAATGAATTATGCCCAAATATGGGATATATAATCAATCTCATCTTAGGCAGTCAGCTCTGAAAAATGATTGCTTAACCTTAATTGTGTGGCCACTTACTACAGGTTTGTCTCTACAATGACAATTTGTTTTTTTTAAGGCAAATGATTGTTAATCCTTCTCTGTATATCACTATTGATAATAAACTGCCTAATAAGCACCAAAATATATTCATTTTGGTCAGCACTTTGGAATGATTTTTTATTTTTATTTTTGTGCAGTAATAATTTTCTTGATAGTGGGGAATTTATTGTGAATACCCGATGAATACAAGACCTACTTTATTCCAGCCAAAGGAAGTCTTTCTCTTCAATTTGTTCAAAAGCACAGAATTGTAACATTCATGTGTTATGTATATCTGATTTAATATGTATTTTTAATTGTTTGTTTGTCAGTTTTAATTTTTCATTACATACTATTGTAATGTAATTTTATTCACAAGAGATTATGTTTTTTTGGAAAATTGGTTTGCCTGAATTATTCTTTGGTAAACAAGTAATGTTGACCTAGATCCTAACCTTGACTCAAGGTTAGTGGAACCACGTAAACAGGTTTTTTAAAAATTTTAATATAATTGGTTCACGTCAGGGTCATGTTAGGATAATGTGACAAACAATCATCTGACTCCTCCTCCTTTGTGATTTCACAAATTGGAAATTTTTAGAAACCGCGTACTAAAATTCTATATAATCTTTGTTTAAGTGGAATATAGTTAGTTTTGTACTCATACAGAATTCTTGGACAAAGACAGTTTATCAAAATTTTATTCAGATTTCCAACACTGGAGTATTAATTATTGTGCTTATACAATTAACTGTAGATAAACACAAAACAGACTTCAGCATATGTCATTGTCTTCCATCTTGGATTTTCCAACAGGACTCAAACTCAAATCTACTAGAACATTTCAATTCTAGGACTTTTGCAATTTAATTCATGGATTACTTTTGGATTTGATTCTTAAAACTGTAAGTTCTTTTTCCATTTCTACAATCTTTTTCCTGGGAAACAAATTACTTGTTAAATTCACAAAGCTTGCTGTTTTCACTTTTTCTGTGTTACTGTTTATATATATATAGACCCCAACTACTACACTACAATGGGGTTTCCCTGTACAAGGATTTTGTGACCAATGGACACACTTTAAGATCTCATCCTTCTGGAAAAAAGGAATAAATTGGCTCACAATCACATATATATTCTTTATTAAATTAACATGATAACATATGAAATTAAAAGGACAAATAAAGCATAAATTTTTTTGTGATTTGGATGATGTCAAGGGCTATAAGTTATGGGAGAGAAAAGGGCATTAGAGACAAAGGTGTCAAGTACCCCTTTATTTCCATCAATCAGAGGAATACAGTGTCCCAAAGATGACAAACCTTGTATAAATCATTCCTAAAATATATTGAAATGCTGTATATAAATTAAACTTTAGAAAATGTCCTCATAAGCCATGAAACAGCCCAAAAGGTTAATGTCGGAATATTATACTACTAAGATGTACTGAGGAGAAGAACAAAGATGGATTTATCTTCCATTTCAAAATGTCAATTTGTGGATAAAGGATAAATTTATGGCATACAATTATGTTTCTTTATTTTTAATTTCTGGCAACAGCAGTCATATAGATGATAGATTGGCAACTTTTGTATAAAACTGAAACAACTCAATGACAAGCTGCTTAAAATCCAATTTGGTCAAATCCTGTTGAGCCGTTTTTAACAAGATGTCATTTGATGGGGTTTTACTAACGGCCTTTATATCTGATGGCAGATCAGCATCAATGATACAAAACTGAAATCCCTCCATGCCAGGAATACCTCGTCAAATTCATTGGAATGGTTTATGAGAAGCTGTTTCAATGTTTTTCTATTTTAAGTAACAGTGGCCATGTCTGATGACAGACCCACATCACTAGTATAAATCGGAAAGGTCTGAATCGTGCCATTTGGCTTTCTATCAAGATTAATTCACAATCTATTCCACTGTTTTGGAGATGTTGCATAAGCTGTTTTCTTAAATTTTAGTAATTAATACCATATTTACCACCATGTGAGCTAAAAATAAACATAAACAAAAAAGACCAATGCTCTATCTGAAATGAATTTCCTGGAATTAGGAAAAGACCATTCCATCATTTTCATTTTAACTGAAGTGCTGAAACCACCTCTGAAAATTCTGAATGAAAAGATTTTCAAATCAACCACAATGGAAGCCATACTGAATGTATGACCAATACCATTTTTAGTTATATCAAACCAGACACCAACAGAAGACTAATTGTAAAAATTTGATTTACAATATATTCATATTTGAGGACAGATTGGCACTATTTAGACACTAGACACAAAGACACAGTGGTCCCTTTTAAGAGTGCTCTTAAAACTCACCTGTTTCGACTGCAGGGACAAACTTAGAGACTTAATCGTGTTTTGTATCTTATATGTTTTCAGCATGTTTTTATGCTTTCCAATTTCATTGTTTTTGTCATTTGTTTTTCTGCAGTGTAGTCATATCATTATTGTTGGTGTAAAGCGCTTAGAGCTTTGAAAGATTAGGCGCTATACAAAGTCCTCATTATTATTATTATTATTATTATTATTATTATTATTATTATTATTATTATTATTATTATTATTATTATTATCTTCATTCCGGATTAACTGCTTAACACAACTATTCTTCTATTGAAATGTTGGTATGACTTTCCCATCTTCGCTAGCCAAGGTTCCAAGCTGTCACTATATTTTAGTATTTATTCACTGCACTTTCAGAAGATGACCTAATTTTACAAAATGCATTTCCCATATTTTAAAAGGAGTAAAGTACAGTGTACTTTGCAATAGTTTACCTCAATTTTTCAGCACATGGGAGCAGCCATTTTATCAGCTATCTGCTTTAGATTTTGCATAGTTTCCATAATTACCACATGTAAGGAATTTTTCAGTCACATTACATGAAAGCAGCATTGAGCTATATGCCAATACTGTCTCTTATGCTTGTTGCCAATGCAAACAAATTCCCCTTATACCAGTCCCTCTCTCAGAAGTACATAATAAGCTGAGCGAAAAATTGTATTTCAAAGTTGACAAAGTTACAAATGTAAAAATTCCTAAAAAATTAGTGAAGTAAACCTGTGATAAAAAGGGTATAGTTGAAACATATATTAAATGTCAATTTCATAAACTAAGGTGCAATAATGACTGGATAGCTCGATTTACCTCAAACTATTTAAATCATTAACAAGGTATCGCGAGAACCGCTCCAATGGCCCAGTGGTTAGAGCATCCGCCATGGAAGTGGCAGGTCATGGGTTCAATCCCTGGCCGAGTCATAACAATGACTTACAAAAATGGTACTAACAGCTACCTTGCTTGATGCTCAGCATTAAGAGGTTAGTGTTAGGACTGGTCGGCATGGTGTCAGGATAATGTGACTGGGTGGGACATAATGCTACATGTCTGCGACATGATGCTCCAGTGCTTGACATCATTATAAACTGCCTGACTGCAGACATTGTAGCAAAATGACTGAAAAATTGTTAAAGCTATATTAAAAAATCCTAATCAAAGAAAGAAAGAAACAAAAATGGTACTAACAGCTGCCTCGCTTGACGCTCAGCATTAAGAGGTTATAGTGTTAGGACTGGTTGGACTGGTGTCAGGATAATGTGACTGGGTGAGACATAATGCTACATGTCTGTGGCATGATGCTCCAGTGCTAGACATCACTATAAACTGCCTCACTGCAGACATCATAACAATATGACTGAAAAATTGTTCAAGCTATGTTAAAAATCCTAATCAAACAAACAAAAAGGTATTATGATATATATACTGGCTACATAAAGATGACTAATGTTGTTTCTTTCTCCAGTGGATTGTTGAAATTTTTGGGTACTATATTCTGCTAATCAAATGCTCCACAAATTTTCAGCAAAAACATGCAACTAAATCATAAATGAAAAAGTGTCATACACCTCATCATGTTTTGATATTCATATAGTATAATTAATACCTGTTGTTTCTTCAAAATTATTTCTCAAAAGACAAACATTAAAATGAATATAACTTATCTCTATATTATTTTTTTAATGAAAAGATTTTTTAAAAAACTTAGTTGATTCCATTTCCCATTCCAAAACTGGACTATTTTAGATTTTTTTATCTAATAATCTGTCAACCCTCCAAACCATCATTATTGCTCAGCAAATTTAATTCATGCAGCTACCATGTATATCAATTGGGAAAGACACTTTTGCATGGCCAATGAGAATTGCATCTTGAATATCTACAGACATGGTTGCCCTTTACCTGACTACATGCAATAAAGCGTGCATATCATATTCTAAATGAATCTGACATAAACAATCTAACAATATTTCATACAATATGTAACAAGGTCACATAACTCAGCTGATCTGACCTTGAGTGGCAGGATTAAATACACTGAAAATGAACAAAAGATAAATTGCTTAAATTTATTAAGACCTAAGAGCTCTGAAAAAAATAAAAATTAAAATTTGATAAATCAATGAAAGATATGTAAATATTTGTTCAGGTTTTGAATTGCTGAGCTTAAATAAGTGCTTTCCCATCGCTGTTTTTAGATCTTTTGCCTTCCATTCCGTAAGTGCTATGACCATCCAAGTTAATCCTGATACCGATCTGTCATGCAAATAATCTTGATACATTGATACCTCTGTCTTATTACAGCGGAATATAACTTGAAATATATTCTTGGCAGTAGTAATTTAAAAATATTAGTGATGAAAAGATAAGTCTTAGCTGAGTTTTGAACAGTTGGGATTTAAAAGAACCTGAAAGAGCATGAGAATTTCTTGATTTGTCATGTATGCAAAATGATTTTTATGGTTGTTTAAATGTGCAAAGCTTGATTCACTCACTGACAGACTTTTATGATCATGTACAAACTTTCTTGTGAAATTCTACAAATAATATATGATGATTTAAGACTGAAAAGTGACATTAACTCAAGATTTTCTAATATGGAAACAGTTTTCAAAAGACAGATCCTATTGTATAATTGTTGATAGCAATGCTCTACTCAACAATAATTCACAAAAACTTGTATCATAAGATGTCATAGGCCTCATGTCAGAAGACATCACATGTCTGACATATCAGAAGAAGTTATGGTCATCATATCAGAACAATGTCATAAGCTTCAAATCAGAAGACATCATGGGTCTCATATTAGAAGATATCATGGGCCTCATACCAAAAGATGACATGGACCTCATAGATCTCATATCAAATGAGTTCACGGCACAATAAAGAGTTAAAAGCACCTTAATTATATCAGGGTTAACCGTTTGAGGTGGAGGAAGTATTTCCAATACAAATCAACGATTGATGTATTGGTCAACTGCATCTGCCATGGACAAAACTTGATATGACAAGAAATGAATGCCCCTCTGCAGATGAAATTGTTTACTAGTATAAATTGATTTTTTTCATTTTGATCCAATGAAAATGGAAGTGACATGGGTCTTATTCGAATGACATACAAACTTTAACATTCTATCAAAACGTATGTACCAACTTTGTACATTGAAGAAGATAAAAAATGATGTGTGAACGAACATCCAAAATTTTGAGAGCCACTAAGGGATCATGTTATATCCGAATTCGCGTTATCATGGGGCGCGTTATATAGGGGTTCCACTGTATAACCATAATGGAAAACAGAAATGGTATCCTCAATTCTATGAAATCTGAAGCAAAATATCACTGAAAATGACATCTGATATTTAAAACAAGAACTTTTATCTATTAAGGCTGTGAAATAATTTTTTTTAAAAAAATATTGTCACATCCATTTATATACAAATGGAGTACAATGGACTAGTTAGTACTGCTGGATGACCTTAGATTGGAAATGAAGACTTGATATTTACAAAAGTATGTTACAGCATGCTTTATTAGAAGGAACATTGCAATGATAAGAGGAAGCCACTGAAGATACTGGCTGCTGAAAACACATAACTTGCTATTTGTACGGTCTTCAAAATATTAATATAGAAACTTTATTTCTAATAAGATAATAGATTACTGATCCTCACAGTTAATGCCATTCTGCATCATGGATTTTAAAAATATCAACTAAGAAAAATAAGATTTTGCCTTGCATCCATTTAGCACAAAAAGTCACATGTGCCATGTAACACAATTTGTCTGTAGTGACACAAAACACAAAAAGTCACATGTGCCATGTAACACAATTTGTCTGTAGTGACACAAAACACAAAAAGTCACATGTGCCATGTAACACAATATGTCTGTAGTGACACAAAACACAAAAAGTCACATGTGCCATGTAACACAATTTGTCTGAAGTGACACAAAACACAAAAAGTCACATGTGCCATGTAACACAATTTGTCTGTAGTGACACAAAACACAAAAAGTCACATGTACCATGTAACACAATATGTCTGTAGTGACACAAAAAGTCACATATGCCATTTTACACAAAGGTCGGTAGTGCCATGTGACACAAAAAGTTGGAAACCCCATGTGACAAAATATTTCAGGAAAGCCACGTCACAAAAAAGTTGTCATGTGACAAAAAGTCAGCAGTATCATGTGACACAAGAAGTCAGGAGTGGGATGCAACTTGACAGTTTTGCATTGCTGTACTGTTCATTGTCTGGAGAACCAACAAAACTGGTGTAGATGTGTGCCTATTACTTTAATCCTGTTCAGGTGGGTGTTATTTTTTTCAATACGACCAGATAATTACTACTTAATGTGCAAAATGATCACAAATGAAAATCATATTTTAAATCTTACTTCGTTGCAAGGTCAATACTGTATTTATAGCAATAAGGTCAGTGAGGCAACAGGTGATAAAGAAATAAGGCAGGAGAAATTGAATATAATAGTTTCTGAGTACACCAGGGGTGGGGGTGGGGGAAGAACGACACCATATATACTTGATTATAAGTCAAATCCAACTGCAAACAACAAAGATCCATATCTGCCCTAGCATAATGCACCTGAAGACCAGAGTCCATGTTTTTATACTGATTACTCCTAACAAACTGCACAGACCCAGATCTGTCAGCACATGATGCATTGGCAGATCTGGGTCTGTGTAGACTGCAGTTAAGCTCATCTTAAAAGCAAGTGTGTGTGGAATAAAAATTGCAGTAATAATAAAGCCAATAATAGTGAAAGATGCTGAAAAACATCCAATTAATCACAGCTAAAATACTTTGTAGTCCATAGCGCAATATTTAAAAATATATTCAAGCAATAAAATTTACTACATCAATGATCAGAAAGAAATAAAAACAGTTTAACTACTGACAGAGTCTATAACCTTGAAATTTACATAAACATCAAAGTGGGAATGATTGGTAATAATGGCAATGAAGCATTAAAATGTACATAATACACAATTCAAAAGTTTTAGTAAATCCATGCAACAATTACACATATAACAGATATTATTCAAATTTACTAAGGTCTTCACCTACTCAAATGTTTTTCACAGGGACTTTGTTTCAAACAATGTTAGTAAAAATCAGAGTACATGTAACTACACAATGTTACCAAAACAGATGGAATATCAGCAATTAAGATAAAGACAGAAAATACATGTTAACAGTAGGACTGTAATACATTTCAAGTTAAGTACATGATGGAAGAAATATCATTAGGTGGTCATAGAGATCATGTTTTAAAATCAAGAGATATAAAAGATAAGATGATGTACCAGATCAATCTGTTAACAAGGACTTAAATAAAAACTGTTTAACGAAATTCAGCACATCTGGTACCAAAACATGATGCATATACCAGTAATAAAATTTATAAACAAAAATATTAAGATACATAAGGCTTTCTGGAAAATAACACTTTAAAAGATATCAACACATGGCAAGAAGAAGTAGATCATAAATTACCGGTGATGGATCAAAAAAACACAAAACCTACAACAAAAAAAGATTGATGAAAACAAGAAAAGATCATTGATGAAAACAAGAAAAGATCATTGATGAAAACAAGAAAAGATCATTGATGAAAACAAGAAAAGATCATTGATGAAAACAAGAAAAGATCATTGATGAAAACAAGAAAAGATCATTGATGAAAACAAGAAAAGATCATTGATGAACAGGTGTTGTTTAAATTGAGAATTAAAATCTTTTTAAAAAAAACTGTGAAACATTTTTAGAAAGAATCAATGAAAAAACAAAACGTGATCACTTGAGTGCAACCAATTAACAAAGGATAAATTTTCGAGTTGATGAATTAGGGTGTGATACGAAGAAAATAAAGGAATCTGTGTAAGGATACAGTAATTAAAAACTACAGTTTGGACAAGTTAATGAAAAGACTTAAATAATAAAACAATGTGATAGAGATTGCAAACATAATCAATGATTTTAGAAGTGCTGTAATAAAACTGGAAGATATCCTCATTGTTAATGCTAATGCATTGTTACAAATAAAGAATGAACAGAAGAAAACAAACTTGAAAACCAAAAGCATGGTTAGACCTATGAGAAAGACGTGTGATTTATTTACGACTTAATTGACAAAATAAAAATAAAACACTTAAAATGAACATACTGCAGGGATTTTTTCTTTAAAATTAAAAACATTTACTGATCAAGAACTGGTATCAGTTGTACAACAAAATACTAACAAATTAGAAAAATGAAACAATTAGTAAAGATTTTAGTCATATGAAAAAAAGTTTCAGAACAGAATATATTTTATGCTTAAGTAGATAAAATGACTCACCTTACATGGAAGAATTTTAGTTAAATTAGAAAGAAGGAAACAGAGACATATAAAGTTTAAATAAACAGGGACCTGGGTTTGAAACAATAAATACTATAGTTGATGAAATTAAAAACCCATTAAAAAAACTGGGTGAATTAACAGTCCATAATGATTACTGAATTGAATAAGATAATAACTTAATATTAATAAAAAAGATAACATATTCAAAACCAAATGGTGTGCAGGAAATAACAATAAAAAAACAATTTGTAGGACAAATCTGATGCCCATAAAATGTTCCAAGTATCAGCTATTATTTATTGAATTAATTATGCTGCATCTCATATTACTGAATACATGCTTGACTTTTTTAATATCTTGCCTACATTAAAATAATTTTGAAAATCACATTTATATTCAGTTATGTTTATAATTTCAATGTTTAAATATCTGTGATGTTGAAATTTGATATTTATGGTAAACAATACAAATGTTGCTCACAATAACACATTAAAATAACCTTATGATGTATGTGTAACAAGACAACCAAGTAGGCCTGATATCACTTAGCTTAACAGATGACCAGTTCACTGAACAGATTTTAGTAGTACATGTATTGAAAAATATATCCTATGTACACTATCAACCACATTTTATTACATCCTGATAAAAATACTTTGAAAGATAAGATTAAATTGCAGTCTCTTGCTCATACCTGAAGTTATCCAAGATCTTGATGAGAGATACCAATGATCTATACCCAATGATGTATACCCAATGATGTATACCCAATGATATTATATTACCAATGATATTATATTACCAATGATACAATATATCCAATTATATATATATATATATATATATATATATATATATATATATATATATATATATATATAGTATATGTATGTATGTATGTATGCTATATATATACATACATACATACATACATACATACATACATACATACATACATACATACATACATACATACATACATACATACATACATACATACATACATACATACATACATACATACATACATACATACATACATACATACATACATACATACATACATACATACATACATACATACATACATACATACATACATACATACATACATACATACATACATACATACATACATACATACATACATACATACATACATACATACATACATACATACATACATACATACATACATACATACATACATACATACATACATACATACATACATACATACATACATACATACATACATACATACATACATACATACATACATACATACATACATACATACATACATACATACATACATACATACATACATACATACATACATACATACATACATACATACATACCCAACCAATGATATATACCCATTAACATATCTGACAGAAATTATATGAGAAATAAAAGTTTTTAGATCAGGTGCTGGCAATCTAAGGCTAGTGTGCCAAGAGTGGCATTACTGCCAGACTCTTTGTAAATTCATGTGATATGAGTTGTAGTTTTGTATTGTATGTACTGAAAACAATAATTAAATTATATGGATGAACATACTGCAGCACTCTACAACTGATTGGCCCTGGCACAGGTCTTTTAAAAACTTTCCAATGCCTGCTTGAGATATAAAGCTGTTGCTGTTGTTGTTGTACTAGGTTTAATGTCATTTCTCAGTACAAGATAGGCTATTTATGGTGGCCCTGGTGATTAATGTGTCCTCCTCAGATGCAGCAGGTCATGGGTTTGATCCCCAGCTGAGTTATGCCCGAGACTTACAAAAGTGGTACTAACAGCTGCATCACTTGGCACTCAGCATCAAGATGTTAGTGTTAGGACTAGTTGGTGTGGTGTCAGGATAATGTGACTGGGTGGGACATCATGCTACATGTCTGCGGCATGATGCCCTAGTGCTTAACACGACTATAAACTGCCACATTAAAAGATCTAAATCACACACACACACATACATGGTGGCCAGTATAAATGGTGGAAGAAGAACCAGGGGAAACCCTGAAAAGAACCACCAATCCATGAGAAGCTACTGCCAAGCTTTCTCACATACCCACATTGGCCAAGCCTAAGACCGGAACCCATGTCAACAGAGGTGGGATGACAGTGATCTGTAATGGTAAGCGCTTTAGACATATGCACTCTGCCACTCAGGGCCCCTGAGATATACTGAAATGGAGTTGTTAGATTGGTGACAAGCCCAGTCAATCAGATGCAAGATTACATCATTAATATGCATGAATTTCCGTCATAATTATACTCAACCAAGAATTTGATGACAATCATATCTACCATCTCCAGAGTGGTGAAAAAAAACAAAACAACCTCCATATTTGATACAAGAATATGCATCTCACTCTAAACGAAAATCACATGAAAATGAAGCTTATCTCTAATGGTATGTGCCTTGTCAGGGAAGAAATCTGCAAACAGGTCTGGAAAGTCTACTGGAGAAATCACCTCATGAGTCAGCCAATCACATGCCAGATCACCTCATTAGTAAGCCAATGACATGTAATATCACCTCATCAGTCAGCCAATCACATGCAAGATCACCTCATTAGTCAGCCAATCACATGCAAGATCACCTCATTAGTATGGGTTTATCCCTCTCAGTGTAGAATGAATCAGATTTATTTATCATGCAAGCCTATAATACATGTTTAATGTTTGATCAAAATCAGATAAAAATATAGAATCAAGAGCAATAACTGTCACAATGATTTCATGGAATGTCCAAGATCTGGAAGATTTTTTATTGAGCTCGTATTTCAATGTGGTCAAATTCAGGTGACACTTGGAGCTTCTCGAGTGGCAGACATCTTAATGAGGTGGCCTTGCATCTGATTGATCAAAATTGTTGCCTTTATGGAGCCATATTTTGAATCTGATTGTTATCATCCTTAAAATATTGGATTACACAATCACGAATTATCATTGAAGATTTTGGACTCTTTTAATTATGAGCAAAATCCATACCTAATATTGACATGATCTTTCACCCAGAATAAATCTGATTGTGTAAAACTTTTAATTTTAATAAATGGATCATTTCTTACATGATGAAAGGGTTTCTGGCATGATGTTTGGTATATGCAACAGATGTAATAAGAATGATGCAAGTGAGCATGAGGATACAAGAAATGTTTGGGCACGAAAATTAGATTTTTAACTTAGCTTTAACGATATTTCAGCCATATTGCTACGATGTATGCAGTGTGGCAGTGAATAATAATGTCTAGCACTGGGGCATCATGTTGCATGTAGCATTATGTGTTATATGCAACCTTCAAATAATTAAAAGCAAGAAGAAAATCAAATGCCATACATCACAAGTTAGCAAGAAATAAAATTCCCTTAATAATGTAATGAGATGACTACAAACAAACCAACATCCAAATGAAATAATTAAGGATATTGCACAATCAATGGAAAGGGATAACATAACAGAACTGAACACACCTAACTTTAAAAGACAGCAACACCAGTTGATATGGTATTTAATTTTTTTGTTAATTTTTCACAATTCTGATATGGCGAACAAAACACAATCTACTCCTTAACTTTGGAGGCAAGATATTTTCTATGACTATGTGACTTTATGCGATGTTAGAAGCTGTGCGATGACAACGTTGCACCAGATTTTATCAAAACAGAATATAAAATGTATTTGATTTTGTTGTCATAATCTATATGTTATGCAAATTACGTGTTTGTTTCTATTTTTTAGAGATGACAAAATAATCATCATTTATCAGGTTTCCTATCCAAATCTGATTTTTTTCCCCAAGACTTTTCTATGACAAAATTCTTTAATGTTTACAATTATAAGGCTGGAAAGTTTGATCTGGACACAGGAAATATTGACAGTGTTAATCAACATTATAGACAAGATAACGAGATAATCAGCATTTCCTGTCAAGACATCTCCTTCTCCAACTGAAGACATCTGATCCACCCACCTTAACACTACAGACTGACAAGCCATGATTCTTTTAAAATTGCTGGCCTTTTCCATTATTTTTTTTTATAAAGCCTGATATATCCTGGTGATCATTTAGATAAATGGTAAGAATGACTTATTACTGTTTAACTGAAAACCAATACATTACAATGGAAAAATGAAGGCAAACAACCTAACAAAGTTGGCATCTAGCAGTAGATATTATTGAAAATATGTCCGTTCTGGTGCAAAAAGACAATTCTATTATAAAAACACATGAGCGAGAATGTTAAGACCTTAAGTATCCAAATTTAAAAATCAAATCTTTGAAAAGTTTAAACAAAGTTTCTGATTGTGCTTGTTTTTTCTTAGTGCAAAGTCAAGTCTGTTGAAGAAAACCATCTGGAATCATGTTCATGTAATCAAACATAAAATGTTTATTTGTTACATGTTTAGGCTCTAACAAACAGTAACACTGAAAAAGTGAAAACAAGCTTTGTAAAATTTAACAAACAATTCATTTCCCTTGAAAAACAATGGAAATATGGAAAAGAGAACTTATGGTTTTAAGAATTAAATCCAAAAAAATTCAAGAATAATCCATGAATTAAATTTTCAAAGTCCAAGTATGTTCTAATGAATTCAAGAGTCCTAATAACATATGATGTTGTCTGCATAGTGTTGTATATACAGTTCCTAATGGAAACACAAGAAATAAAACTCCTGTGTTTGAAATCCAAATAAAATTTTTTAAGAACTGTCTTTGTCCAAGAATTCTGTATAAGCACTCAAATATTTCCAGAAAAATGAATTCATCTTTTAAAATCCATATAATCTGAAGAAAATTGAGCATATAATTCGAAAACTAGCTTCAACAGAAGAAAACAACCTGAAATCAAGTGTTTTAAGCCCCAAACAGATTATTTCTTTAAAATAAAGGTTATACAGTAATTTGAAATGCGAAACAGGTACTCGTATGAGGGTCACATAATCATGTTTTTCATTATGTAGTCATAACATGACCATGACAACAGCCAATCATTTTACTCTAAGAAAAAAATATTTAAAAAAGCTGTTTACTTCACCAAACTATGTACAAGTCTATGGTCACATATCCAATACAGCCTTGATCTCTTGTAATACTCACAATAAAAAATACCTTTAAAAAATAGCTTGTTTACTGACCTACTACTTTTGAATTAAGGTCAGAATCTAGGTCAGCCTTTAGGTGTTTACGAAGAAAACAATCGGGTCAACTGATTTTCTGGAAAAATTTCCAAATCGTGTAAACAAGATTATATTATAACAGCATGTTATAGAAGAAGAAAATTTAAAACCAAAAAAAAAAAAGAATTAAATTTTAATAAATATAAATTAAATCAGATATACGTAACATTATCATCTTCAGAACTTAATGCATCCTTATTCAATGTAATGTTACAAATTTCACAATGGAAAGGTCAAATTAAATAGTCATAACATGTCTTTGATTTAAGATTGTTTTTATAACACCTTTATGATTCCATGGATACTTTGTCAGTAATTAAATGATATACATGTACTGATGGTTACACAAAATTTTGTACAAAGTACTATTTAACTCCTCTTTAAATGGCCCAAGTACTTTTTACTTCATCTCAGGAACACTAAAGATACTGTCCTTCTGTAATCACTGTGTCACAAAAGAATATTTTTTCTTTCATCTCTTGAAGAAACTACCATTCAACACTTATGCACAGCAAATCCATACCTTTGAAATTTAATTTTATTTTATAACCACAATGACTTTTGAGTTGGTTGTAGTAGAAGTGAAACATGGAAATTACGTCAGACACTGTGGAGCCACCATAAATTGGCTTTATTGATGTTTTCTTTTAACTAGTATCCAATATTTTCCTGTGATAGTTCTCCCTGAAAATAATTTATCCTTTTCAAGTTTTAAATATTTATTTTCTTTTGTGCATTTGTTATCTTCATTAAAATGTCTACCTTCTTAATAAAAACAGCACTGGTAATGGGCTAAAATAAATATTCCAAGTCAGATGTTGCATACTGTCTCAAAAGATGAATTCTATTCAATGTATGATTTGAACCACTTCTCTTGATTACACAGAATGTGTCTGTGTGATTTGGAATTTTATTTAACATAGCTTTAACAATGTTTCAGTCATACTGCCATGGTGTCTGCAGTGTGGCAGTTTATAGTGATGTCTAGCACTGGAGCATCATGCCGCAGACACATAGCACAATGTCCCACCCAGTGCCATTATCCTGGCACTTGGCAGACCAGTCCTAACACTAACCTCTTAATGCTAAGTGCCAAATGAGGTAGCTGTAGTACCATTTTTGTTAGTCTTTGGCTTGACTTGGCTGGGTTTCAAATGCATGACTTCCTGCAACCGAGGTGGACACTCAGACTAACCATTAGTCCACCGGAGCAGCCTCATTACAAGCAACTGCTGTTTTTAATGTTAATCATACCTGACCACACGGTCATAAATCGGTATTTTTATAAAGTTCCACAAATAATTTGAGTACCAATGGTTTTTGTACACGTTTTATTATCTATCCATTTCTTTGCTGTTGTGATAAATCACATTCTTTAGGGACACATTTTTCTGCTTTAAAATTGTTGTCTACATTTATTGGTACTTCTAAATCTACCGGTACTTGTATAAAATACAATTAAAACTCTGTCCAGTCATTCCAAATCAATGGTTTTCATTGGTTGGTTGTTTTTCTTGCCGTTCAAAATTAATTGGCATTCATATATTTATGCAGTCTGGTTCTCTGTAATTTATGGTTGCATAGTCTTTGTGAACTGATTTAAAACAGGCATTAACAAAATCACGATGAAATATCTTTTAATGTTTATATTGTCCAAGGGTTTTGTTTACAATTGTTTACTAACTGCATGATGTTTTCAAAGGCAAGATATAAAGCAAAAGTTATTTGCACACGGTGCATTTTTTTAAAATACATTTAGTAATAGAACTCTTCTGGCATTACGTCAACCATGTATTCTGTTTGACTTCACACGTATTTGTGATTTAAATTTAAATTTTAACATTCTTTTGCAAATGATTTTATTGTTTATTCACTTACTTAACACGATGACAATTTTGACAGATCATATATGTCATAATAATTATGATTTTATCAATCAAATGCAACTAGCGTATCTATGATAGCTTCTTTCTCAAACTCTTCCTAGTCTTTAAAGTTCGTTTATGATTTCATTTACATTAAAAGATGTTAAATTTATTTTCAAAATAATCACTGTCATTTATATTGAGCGGCTGTGAAACCAATATTTACTTTACTACAGCCTATAATTTGATGGTCTGTATGAAGGATAATTTGATGTGTTTGTCATTGATTTTATAGCATAAAAAGATTTCCAAATGTTAATACCGTTGTCTTCTATTTTTCATCCATTCTCATAATTAAAAAAAAAGATTGACCTTTAAATTAAATTGATCTGTATAGTGATTTCGGCAAAATCAGAAACTAAATTTCAGCACTAAGTCAGAATTGTTCATAGAACTTTAATTCTGGAAATCACATTATTAAATTCTGTTCTACAAAAAGCAATCTTCAGCATATGTAGGAAACACTATTGGTCATCAATGCAAAATTTTACAAGAAATAATCATTTCTTTTGCAGACCTCAAGATGAACTATCCAATATCAAACTTTGATTAGTGTGCTTTGACAACACTTGATAAAATTCCTGCCATTTGTATGACCTTTAGACTTTCTAATGAACTCTGACCTTAACATTAGTTATTTGTACAAGACTTTAACAATGTTTTAAAAATGTTAAATATGTTACCTATATCTTTTATTTCATATGTCTTTTACATAAATTGTAACATCTTTATTCATATGAAAATATTTTGCCTATTGTTATGTATATATTTATTTGGAAGAGTTTAGATTCCAAGGTTTTTGTACAATTCAAGGTTTAGACATCTTTCAACTTACTTTTAGTTCACATCAAATAGCCATTATTATGCCAAAATGACCCTCAACACTACTACATACATGTACATACTACACTGCATGGCACTACATTTCCAGGATTGTGACAATGTGACACTATTCCTTATACATACACTTACTTATGCAAGGAACTATATAGTCTGGATGGTACTGATGTGCTGCTTAACCTTATACACGAGCTGTAGTAGCTCTATTGGTAGAGTATCAGACTTGTAATCCATGGATCGTGAGTTCAATACCTGCCAAAGCCAGCCTGAGTTGATTGCATTAGTGTGCCCTCGGGAAAGACAGATAACTCTAATTTTCTCAGCTGAATATTTGCAATAATGTGCTAACAGCACTGTTAAAACCCAAAAAAATTAAACAAAACAACCTGATGCAAAAATATTCAAATTTAATGGGTTACCTTATCATAGCAGAAACACAAGTTATATATCTAGTGCAACACAGCTGCCTCACAACATTGCACAAGACACAACACAAGTCTCCTGAAGTGAGTGATACTCCAATAAATGAAAACAATCTCCAGGATAAGACCATTTCTTCCTTTTAACTGGCAGTCTTGAAAATATCTCTGACATTCTTCAGCAATAACAAGATTTTGAAATAGGGCAAACTGGAGGTCATTTACAACTAACTGGTCATCATAGGAAGTCATCTGGTGTTAAAAAATATGTTAATATGACTTTTTCTTCAGAAGGAATAGCATTAACAAGATTTTCAAGATGGCAGCCTTGTTGGCAATTTAATTTTTTGGGAATAGGAATAGCCACTTTTTCTTAAAATTTCTGTTTGTCAATGGCTGGAAAATATCTTCCCCTTCTAACAGCAAAGTAACACCGTATTATCTGATAATATTATTTGAAAGAAAATGATTATTTTCTGAGCAAATAAAATAAAAGATCTCAGCTCAGAAGAAAAATTGCAGTCTCTTTCCCCTCCTGTTAACCTTCCTTATAATAGATGAATTTACTAAGTGTATGTTAATTCTCGTGCAAGTTGTACCAGCAATTGAAAAACTGTACAGTGAAACAATTAAACACACACTAAGACACGCACCCTGTAAAAGACATTGCACTGAAAATAGATAGTTAATAAAAACAGGAAGTGTTGTCATTGAAGCCTAGAATTTAGATGCCATATTATTAATGTAATAGGCAGGGAAATAAACAAGAAATCATCTAATGTACATGACAAATTACAAAATATTTAAACAGAAAACAACTGCTTCATAGACAATTAGGATGAACCACAGTCAAATAAAGGAATACAATAACATCTGCTGGTAAATAACTAAAATATGACATTTTCTTTTTTTTGTCTGTTTCTTTAAATCCAAAACTTTTTCCAGAATTTGGACTGACATAATAATAATAATAATAATAATAATAATAATAATAATAATAATAATAATAATAATAACAATAAGGTTGTTGTTGTTGTTGTTGTTGTAAGGGTTTAACACAATTTTTCAGCACATGATAGGCTATACATGGCGGCAGGTATTAATGATGGAGGAAGAACCCAGGGATAAACCACAGAAAGAATGACCGACCCACGAGAAGCTACTAGCAAACTTTTTCACATACCCACATTGGCCAAATCCAAGATTCGAACCCACGCAGATAGAGGTGAGATGGTAGTGATCCGTAATGGAGATCACTTTAGACCACTCGTGGCCCCAATATAATAATAACAATAATAATAATAATAATAATAATAATAATAATAATAATAATAATAATAATAATAATAATAAAGACTTTATTTAGAGAAGGTAACTCAATTAGTAACAGAACTAATCTACCTTTTGGCCTGTTATGTACAATATATACAGTACTTACAACATCAGAGATGTAGCTAGAGTGTTTGGAGCCTGAGAACAAGATTCATTTTTATGCCCCCCCCCCATTTTGAAACAGCAAAAATTCCACATACAACCTATTTCTGTCCCCCTCTGCCCCCCCCCCCCTCCACCCCAAGCTATGCCTATGAACAACATGATGGGAAGAGTCTGGCTTGACACTAAATAATTAAGGAATTTTAAAATTCAGAGTAACAAGTCTGGAACACATGCACAAGCAGCTTTGAAAATGATGCAAAATTATAGAAAAGCAGGCAGTATTGTTTTGGGGTACTAGCACTGTTCAATTTTCTAAAGATTTCATCCATTTAAGACATTGATTATGAAAAGAAGAAATGCAAGGAGACCAGTATATTAAATTTTTTTTAAAAACAATTCTTTCTTTAGCCTAGGTATAATGTAATGTTTCTTCTTATTGACCTTAAATTTGGAGTACCATCAGCATCTGTTTGGTGAAAGAAATTGCTTCGATAGACAGGAATACTTTTCTGAATACTTTATTATACATCAATTTGGCTTTTCTAAGGAATATTCTCTTATGTATTGTTAAAATCCATATAATATTCATTTCATCCTGAAAACTGTCTATATCTTGATCTAGAATTAAATGGCAAGCCCTTTTTGGAGCCTTAAAAGTGTTGTTATGCTTGAATTTAGAGGTATTACCCCCAAACTGCATTACAGTAGGCCAGATATGGCTGAATATAACTTTTATAAAAGATGACCCTATACTGAAGAGGAATGTACGTTTTGATTTTCCTCAGTAGCCAAAGATAAGAATTAACCTGTTTTGAAATGTGTTTAATGTGAATAGACCAAGTAAGATTGTCTATAAATACACCAGCAATTCTATCTTGAGAGGTCATATTAAGGCTCATATTTTTCACAACATTCCATTTGGCAAACAAGGTAGTATAAGTGATACACTTCAAATATGTGAATAAAGGCTTATATATATTTATTTGGAAGGGTTTAGATTCCAAGGTTTTTGTACAATTCAAGGTTTAGACATATATATATAGGTAATATTCAAAACATAATTGTTTGCACACAAGAAAAAACATTTTTAAAATTATTTTGTCATTCAAAAAATGAAAAAAAGCTGGTAACATCACTATATTTATATCAAGATTCTTCTGGAATTCAGGAACACCAGAATACCAGTAATACCACACACCTCTGGTGAAAACCTCATGTCAATATGACTTCTGTTTGGAGTACCAATGATGAGATCTCAAGATGGCTGCTTTGTCCAAATAGCACCATTTTCATTGAGGACCAACTAGACATCATAAGAAGTCTATTACTGAAAAACCACATGCTAATAATGTGTCTGAATAGCAATAACGTGAGTTTACATAGCCTTAATGGTTGTAAGATCTCACAATTCTTCTCAAAGTGCATTGGATACGTTGTTCATTTTTAATTTTTTTCTTCAAAATATCTCCTTTTCAACATGTTTGGAAAATCTGAGCATTTTTGCTAAAAGACTACTCATAGACATATTGCGGAACAGACATGTCTTTGTAAAGTTTCAATGCAATCATCTCAGCAGTTTAGGAGTAGAATAACTAATTGGCAGATGGAAGACATACAGCAGGCCATTCCAAAGTCTTTCTAATCTATGAACAGTATTACCAAATGCTGAAACTTGCAATTACAGACATTCTGCAGTCTCTTACACAGGTAAATGTCACTCTGACAACAAGATTGATTAAAAGAACATGACACTGTAATTACTTTGAAGTTCTTAAGTTGTGGGACTTGATGTCAGCCAAATGACATCTCTGTAATTTAAAAGACATTATGCTCCAAGTTTGACTGAAAAATCCCTGACTCAAGTAAACAGAGATCTAAAAGTACAAAGGATCCAGAATAGAGTTTATTGAAGTATAATTAAGTTGTATGTTTCAAATTGCAAGAATCCCCTTGAAGTGGCTACATTCACAAATTGAGATGTGTATAATAATAGTAACAATAATAATATTAATAATAATATGTCTCCTAGCAGATGTGTGTGTGTGTGTGTGTGTGTGTGTGTGTGTGTGTGTGTGTGTTCTTGCTGTAGTAGGGGTTAATACCATTTTTCAGCTAAAGATGGGCTATACAGCGCAGCCATGATAAATGGTGATGGAAGAACCCAAGAAAACCCATGAAAAGAGCCACTGACCCACGAGAAGCTACTGGCAAACTTTGAGTATTGTTATAAATGAACACATATTTATGTACAGTATTCTAGGACTGGCATTTCAAGCCTATGCAATATCACTGATCTGTATTTTTGTCTGATATTGTGATTGCACCATGTCCAACAATGATACATCACAACGGCAATAAATGAAAACATACATAACAAATAAGGCAGTTTTGAACCAGTGACAAACAGACAAATAGATTCAGGGACTACATGTTCCTAAACAAATATCAAATGTTCCACTTCTATTAATTTTCATATGTACTTGCTTTTAAGTCGAGTCCTACTGCAAATTGCACCAACCAAGATCTGCCATTGCACAATGTGCTGGTACATTTTGGTCTGTACAGTTTGTTGTGAGTAATCAGTAGAATAAACAAGATAGACCCTGATCTGCAGGTACATTATACTAAGTAGATCAGTATCTTTGTTGTCTGCAATTTCAATCAACTTTATAAGTGAGTATATATGGTAATCATGTATTACATTTAGGGACAAGTATACTCCAAACTCGTGAGGGGTTAGCTCACCAGATTTGAAACAAAAATGGGTGCCAGTTAGCATGCATCCTGCCAATGGATCTGCCCAGGTTGGCTACCATTGCATGTTCTTGGGCAAGACACTTTCCTCCTACTGTTTTGCCGATAAATAACCTAACTATGTTGCTGTACCATAAAACACCGAAACAAAAAAAAATCCTGATGCCTTAAAATCCCACTTCTTTGTCACGGAAAACTATCAGACTGGTCCAGCTGTTCAGTGTTGGCAAGAATGAACAAGAATTTGATTGACTTTCAATAACGCCATCCAATATACCTATTCGGTTTTGTATTCGAGATAGATTTCAATAAACATCACAGCTGGATTAATGCTATTAAATGTCTCTTTCATTCTAACTGTAATGCTGATCATCCTAAAATTCCAAGACATGACACAATGTTACAGAAAAAAAAAAAACTCAGTAAAGAAATAACTAGAATAACTGTGTATATACATAATGTGGTCCCTTATTTTATACACCTCATTATAATGTTCCCTTCTCTTATAATGCATGCTGGATTAAACGAAACAGTTTTAATAAACATTTTCAGCTGGATTAACTTGCTACGAGTTCTACTTCCACTTCTGAGAAATTTCACGACATAACACATTAGTATGGGAAATTCAAACTTGATGCAATGAGTTGTGATGTATCAACGTACAGTGCCACTCACAATACAGCCACCCATAAAGTGTTTACCCTCTTATATCACACACAGGATAACAATAATAGTCTGATAAACATTTCTGATGATTTATTGTTATCCAATTTCTTGTCAGTTCCACTTTGTATGATTAAACCATTCCACAAATGAAAACAATCATATGGGATGCCCAAACTGGATGCTGTCCCTAAGAAACATTGTAATGTATTAATACAAGGTAGTCCCCCACCTTAAAGCACCCCCAATAAACTGTTCTCCCACTTATTATGCATATTGTATTATTAAACAAAAGGAAATATCTTATAATGCTAACACCATCAGGGATCCCATTCAATTAATTAATTTCTTTTAATTATTAACTAATTATTGTATCTAATTAAAGTTCTTCAACATCCCTCTATACAAGGTATCCATAGTAATATAGCGATGGTAGTACCAGGACTGTAAAGAAAAATATGAAAAATATGTAAAGAAAAAACAATGTGTATGCATCCATTTTTTCACACAGCCAATATCTTGTTTCTACATTCCTTCAAGCTGCTAGCTGACTCAGATTCAATTCTTGCTGAAAGGTCCTTTCATGGTCAAGATCAGGGGAATTCTATTTGATCATGCAGAATTCTTGAACAAATTTTGTGTGATTAAACAGCATTTTATTGGCCTGAACTTGAGTAAACACATTCATTTTCATATCATTGTTTGATCAGAGCTTTGATCAAAAGCCCCACACTAAACTGAAACGTGCTTTAACAAATTACTAATTAAATCCGCCTGTTTACTTTTAATGAAAACTGTCTTTCAAAAATTAATTGAAAGTTTGTTTGTGATATCTGTTTTCCAATCTGTTCTTTTTAACTGGCATAAAGAAAGCTTTAATTCCCCCAGTTATCAAAACACTAACTGTATTTTCAATTTAATGTATGTTTTCTTAATTCATTACACTGCCACCTAATATCATTATTTGTTCCCTTCAAAAAGAACAACTGATTTAAGTCCAGTCCACTTGTACAAGGTGCAGTGTTAATATATAAGCTTATTCTACAAGCATATGCTTGTTGCACACTGATACCAGTGGATGCTGTATGAAACTGCATAGTGCATTTCTCTTGCATCTGGTCAATCAATCGTGCATACAACAACAGATTACAGGACAAGGTAAGTGGATAATAGTTTATTTACTAAAGATTAAGTCATTATGTGCTGGACTTTTGAGGGTTCCAAAATCATGCCAAATTCCCAATTTAGTCAATTTACTCAGGAAGAATTTGTTTTCAAGTGATGAAGTTTATTCTTCCAAAATGCTGGGTCCAGGTATGATTATCGATCACACCTGACAAATCTTGGCTATAATCTAAAATTGACAAATTCTTCCCTTATATAAGCAATAATTCAGTTTAATTATGCTAACTTCACTATATGTTTATCCAACCATTACATAATGATAAGCTGAAATGCAGGGAGTGATTTATTGTGGGCCATCCAAGCTGAAATGTGGGGATTGATTTTTTTGGGGCTATCCAAGCTGGAAATGTGGGGATTGATTTTTTTGTGGGCTATCCAAGCTGGAAATGTGGGGAGTGATTTATTGTGGGCCATCCACACTGTATAAGCTGAAATATGGGGAGTGATTTACTGTAGGCCATCCAAGCTGAAATGTGGGAAGTGATTTATTGTGGGCCATCCAAGCTAAAATATGGGGAGTGATATTTTGTGGGCCATCCACATTTGTATAAGCTAAAATGTCGGGAGTAATTTTTTGCGGGCCATCCAAGCTAAAATATGGGGAGTAATTTATTGTGGGCCATCCACATGCTTATTTGCTTATGTCAGATTGATGCAATATTTGTAAATGGAATGACCTGCATCAGACTAAACTTTAAGCAAATCAGAATTAGGTTTTGTATATATATAAAAATTCCATTTATCAAATTCAATTTTATTTATTCATTGTAAAAATTTCATAATTTATTTGTTAATTGCAAATCTTTCACTTTGCACAAATCTGAAAAAGTCAGCTAGAGTTATTAAATAATAATAAAGAAAAACAAAAGGCCAAAGTGGACCTGATATTGTTCACATGGAATAAATTAGAATACCGTATTTTCCGGCCTATAAGTCGATACTTTTTTACTTGAAAGTTGGGGCTTCGTCTTATACTCCGAATCGACTTATATATGGATTGTGTCATTGAAAGTTTATATAAGTTATGTTCGTAACTACAGGTAATAAAATGAACTACAACATGGATGTGCTTTCAATTATAATAAAACAAGCATGGACTGTTTATTCAGCTGTGTCAATTAATAACAGAATATAGCAGTGATTTGTAGCATGTTAGCATCGGTATTGCAATTTCATGATTGCCGGTAATATGGAATATCATACAACAATACTATTACTAGTGTAAAATATGAAGCCAAGATACTGACCTGGCCTCGTCTTATACTCCGAATCGACTTAAATATGGACGATGGATGGAAAATAAGTCGAATTGGTGAATTAGACTTATACTCCACATTGACTTAAAGGCCAGAAAATACGGTATTGATCCATGTAATTATTGGCCTATTTTTTTTAGCAATTGAGAGTAAAAGCCAAATGTTCACTTGTTGAGTATTAACTGGATTTTTTTTATTGCCTTACACCATTCATTTTTAATATTCCAAAAAAATAAGAATGATATATGAAACTTGAAAGAAACATATTACAGCTTTGGTCAAGTAATAAAAAGGTGCCTCTACCTGACACTTGTATTATAATGGTGATACCTAGATGGTCATGCAATGGAAAGACAGAACAACTATAGATAAAATGATTTAATTGAGAGGTTTTTCAATCCATAACCCTATATAAGTACACACAGATTTTCCCCGTACCTTTTTTAAGCAAAATAGCTGCATGCATGGGCTTGAACAAAAACAGAAATTCAAGACATAAAATTCACTCATTAACAATCTTGTTTTGTTCCTAAATGAGTAATTGTCCTGGCTCCATTCTAAGACATGACGAATCCATTCTAATACATCCGGAATCCATTCTAAAACATCCTGGCTCCATTCTAAGACATCCGGAATCCATTCTAATACATCCGGAATCCATTCTAAAACATCCTGGGTCCATTCTAAGACAAATGAGCACAAGCTTCATGCTAATTTCTAAATTTCATGCTAAAACTCATTCGAATGCACTCAATTTTATGTCATGTTTTCCAGCACTACCCTTACTTCTTCATTAACTTCCTATGTTCAGTAAACTGGACCCATTCCCCCACCCCAATTCTCAGACAGAGGGTGGAAACACTATTTACCAAAGATCAGTTTATATAAATATTGTTCTGCTCTGTCTTTTACATTTTTACAGACATTCAATTCTTTAAATAGGGATTCATATGCAATATGCAGTTTGATCTGGTAAATATGCAATATTGTAGGAAATATGCAGTTTGATCTGGTAAATATGCAATATTGTAGGAAATATGCAGTTTGATCTGGTAAATATGCAATATTGTAGGAAATATGCAGTTTGATCTGGTAAATATGTGATATTGTAAGAAATATTCAATTTGATCTGGTAAATATGTGACACTGTAGGAAATATGTAATTTGATCTGGTAAATATGTGATATTCTATGCAATATGCATTTTGATCTGGTAAATATGCAATATTGTAGGAAATATGTAATTTTATCTGGTAAATATGTGATATTGTATGAAATATGCAATTTGATCTGGTAAATATGTAATATTGTAGGAAATATGTAATTTTATCTAGTAAATATGTGATATTGTATGCAATAAGCAGTTTGATCTGGTAAATATGTGATATTGTATGCAATAAGCAGTTTGATCTGGTAAATATGTGATATTGTATGAAATATGCAGTTTGATCTGGTAAATATGTGATATTGTATGCAATAAGCAGTTTGATCTGGTAAATAAAATGATATGAAATAAGCAGTTTGATATGGTAAATATGAAACCTTTAGTTGATGGATGCATGATGTTAAATTTACTGCCAAAGTAAAACTTGAAGAAGAAAAAAAGGCATATACCCCATTCAAATACAACTGTATCCTGTATGCAAATTATCCTAATTTTACATCCATTTATATGAACTACCAATGTAAATGCCACCCAACTTTGATTTTTCAAGCTACATTAAGATATAACATTGTTGTCAGTTTTAAATGTCAGTTCTGATATTGGTTGTTCTACTGTGCTCTCTTATCTTTGGCAACTCAATGTCTGCAACTTATTTCAGCTGCCAATATTCGGATGGTATTGTACACATGGAATAAAAGCTCCCATGATGTATGAAATTTATAAATATTAAATTAGATTCAAATGTCAAAGGAATTCAAGTTAAGGCTTGAATACCTTCCATTTTATCAGAGTGACAATGGGGGTCTATACATAGATCCACATTATATATTCAAGTCTTGAATAAGGAAAATGACAAATAACTTCTAGATACATGACATGAAAGCAAACAAGTCTTGGAATAATGTAAGTTGACAATGTAATGTGAAAATATTTCTTGTTTCTCTATCTTGTAAAAATATTGATCAAATTGCATCTGTATCATCATCTTGTCTGGTATTCATGTATGCTGTTATATCAATGTATTGACTGATGTTTGAACTGCTGGACTGTTTGGATGACAAGAGCTCAAATGCTTAAATATGTCAAATGGAATCAAAAATTTAAAAGAGTTTGAGAATGATTATATCAAAATTTCATTGTGTTTATAGCAAACTTTTGCTAGTAGTCGTGGCAACAGATGTTGGACAAAATACTATCCCATAATTTCTTCAGGTTCATTACTACTAAGGTTAATAACACAACTAAGACACAAATGCCCTAACCATGATAGCATGAAAATTGTCACAAAGCATCATACTAGTGACACAAATGCCCTAACCATGATAGCATGAAAATTGTCACAATGCATCATACTAGTGACACAAATGCCCTAACCATGATAGCATGAAAATTGTCACAATGCATCATACTAGTGACACAAATGCCCTAACCATGATAACATGATCATGTTACAATGCGTCATACTAGTGACACAAATGGAATAACTATGATAGCATGATATACCTCATAATGCATTACACCAGTGGAATAACCATGATGGCATGAAATACCTCACAATAGATTACACAAGTGATGCAATTGGAATAACTGTAATAGCATACAATATCACACAAGCACAATACCTTACACTAGTGACACAAATGGGATAACCATGACAGCATGAAATATCTCACAATACGCCTACACTAGTGATACTGATCAACATCAAATACCTCCATGATGTTGCTGATGTAGTGTTTAATGCCATTTTTCACCACATGGCGGCCAGTATTTATGGTGGAAGAGAAACCCAGGAAAACCCACGGAAGGAACCACTGACACATAAGAAGCTACTGGCATGCTTTCTCACATACCCACACTGGCCAAATCTGAGACTCGAACCCATGCAGACAGAGGTTAGATAGCAGTGATCTGTAACGGAGAGCGCTTTAGACCACTGCCACTCTTTGCCCCCATACCTCCATGAATTACACTGCTGACACATGAAAAGCTAACTACATTACCTTGAAATGTGTCAGTATAACAGTTATACCTGACACCATACAGCAAATGCACCCACAGCAGCAGTTCCCAGGCTCACACACACACACACACACACACACACACACACACACACACACACAGAGTTAAATGATCAATCCCAGACTTGGGCCACCTCATTTTATCTTGACCATTAACTCTTACAGTCTCTAAGTGTCAAATGTTATGCACTGGGAGCTGTGTCTCTGCATAAAGTATAATAAAGATTGCAGGACATTTTTATGAATAAAATATCCAAGTAAAATAAATTTGATGCTGAGATTGTTACTAAAGGTATACTAGGTAAAAGAGTACAAACCAAATGTGCATTGGGGGAGGGGGGCAATTTCTATGGAAATATGCCATTTATTAGGAATCTTGAAAAAGATTTATGGAATGGTTTGTTTGTTTTAAACAACATCTACTGCACTGTTTGAAGTAGATGCATTGGCATGATAATCATATTACTTTGCCATTGTGTGTGTGTGTGTGTGTGTGTGTGTGTGTGTGTGTGTGTGTGTGTGTGTTTTAATTACACAACAGCATAGCACTGAATTTATGGTGGCATGGTGGCATCTCATGATTTTAGGGGGTTTATGGCTGAAAAAGGGGGGGATGGCATTACATATAACCTAGCCAATACTTGATATGTTGTTTGTCAAATAAACATATCTGGTGAATATTTTCTTTGAGTTAAGTAGCCTCTAAACTGAAATAAAACTTGTCTTTAATATTAAATGTGACCCAAGGTAGTAGAATGGTCTAAAGTGCTAGTCTTTACTGATTACATATACTGCCATCTCATTTCTGTCCACATAGGTTCAAATCCATGGGTATGTGAGAATGCTTGCCAGTTCCTTTCAATGCATTGTGGTTCTTCCCAGGGTTTTCCCTTCACCACTTATACTGGCCATCACACACCGAAAATGGCATTAAACCCAAAACAACAACTTTAAAATAGTGATAAAAGGTGCGATAACAAACAAGTCATCATACATTCATTGATAATATACTTTGTATGGTCTTCTGACACTTAACGCCAGTATGCCTTGTCTTTTTGTAAAAAAAAAAACTTATTTGTTTGATTTAATTTATTCATTTTATTTCATTTATTTAAAAAGAAACATGCCCAATTCTAGTACCAGATATCAAATCTGTAACTTAATCATCATATTCCATTTTTCTGGTTCAGCAATTACAAATGTTATCCTAAATTCAAGTTATTGTGTGGAAACCATTTTTCTCTTTCAGTTAGTGATCTTGACCTTTGAACGTTTGCCCTCAAATCTATAGAGGTCTAGGGCTCTTCTTACCCCAAGTCCTGACCATCCATAAAATTTCTTAACTATAGATCACATTACTGTTGTTTTTTTTAAAAACCCTGAAAAATGCAAATAAATGAATAAGATCATTATAGCATAGTAACTATGGCATGTGCTCAAAAATGTACATTGCTGTACAGTAATAACTCAAACATTGACAATTTATTGTTATTAACATTATTAAGACCTTTTTGGAAGATATTTTCATAATAAAGACTAGCTGAAATCTAATAGGCAATCTAGCGATTTAAAAGCCTTTTTTTTTTTTTTTAAACACTGAAAAAGGGACATAACTCTTGATTAATGTAGATGGAAAATCAAATTTGTCCCATATCTTGTTGAGATACATCATCCAATCAAATTTATTTAGTCAAATAAGAAATTTTGTTTCTCGTCACTAATTTTAGATCACTGGTACTGTTATTTGTTTAGGCTCTAATAAATAAACAGTAACACAGAAAGAGTGAAAACAACAAGCTTTGTAAAATTTAACAAATAATTTATTTCCCTGGAAAAACACTGAAAAATGAAAAAAAAAAAACTTATGGTTTTAAGAATCAAATCCAAAAGTAATTCAAGAATAATCCAGGAAATAATTTTTAATGTCGTAGTACTGAAATATTCTAATGAATTCAAGTTTTGAGTCTTGATGAAAAATCCAAGATGGAGGGTGATGAAATGTTATATAGTCTGTATAATGTTGGATCTACAGTTCCTTGTAGAAACACAAGAGATAACACTTCGGTGTTGGAAATCCGAATAATTTTATTACACAAACTGTCTTTGTCCAAGAATTCTGTATAAGCACTCAAATATTTCCAGGAAGAGAAGTAATCTTTTAGAATCCAAATAATCTGAATAAAAATTATAACTAAAAACTGATACAACAGACACGTTCCAGTGTAAAGAAAATGACCCACCTCACTAAATATCTCTATGAACAAAGGTTATATAGTACATGTAATTTGAAACGCAAAATAGGTACCCGTATGAGGGTCATGTAATCATGTTTACATCATGCAGTCCTAACATAACCCTGAAAACAACCCATTATTTTACTCTAAGAATAAAAAATAAAACAGTTGTTTACTTCGCCAAAACTATTTACAAGTCTAGTGTCACATATCTAATACAGCCTCGATCTCACTCGTTATTCTCACACACACAAAAATAGAACTTGTTTACATGGCTGTTACTAATTTTGAATTAAGGCCAGGATCTAGATCAGCCTTCAGTGTTTAAAAAGCCATCACTGCTTTTTGTTTTCTTGATGAGTCTGCTTTGTGTAGTGGTGTTTAATAGTATTCTGCTAAATCGGGAGTCCATGGAGCAGGGAACTAGACTAACTGTTGATACGTTACCAAACAAGATTCCTTTTTTTTCCCCAAAAACATGCACTCTTATTTTGTGATACAATCGTCTACATTGTAACTCCAATTTTTTAATTTTGGAATTAATAATTAATTGTCTTAAGTGCCAGTTCAAGAATTCTCTGAAACTCGCTTGCCCACAATGGTCCGTATCTGTGAAATCAAGATCTTTATTTTACAAAGTGTTCATTTTGCTTGGCTGCCTTGCTCTTTTTGATCACAGTTATGAAAGAGTCTGTTAATTTAAGGTAGTTTATGTTACATACCCAACAGTGAATGATTAATCAAATGAAGTAAGTTCACTCGACATATGACTGGGGCTGCTAGATTTTTAAGTTTACATGATTTTCGTGCCTATTAACTTTTTCTTTTATTCAACCTCCTTTATTTGATTCAAAACACATAATTAACGTGATAATGCAAAGGAGGCCAGCTCCTAATTCAGTGCAACAATACAACAAATACTTCCGCAAGTCAGTTATCAAAACAAGGTTGGCACTTAATTAGGTTCTCAGAAAAATTCTCATGGGCATAGCTGTCATTGGATTGATGCATTTTACATTTAATTACAAGAGGACACATTGAATTTATGATAATTATGCTTAAAAGGAACTAAAAGATAGAACTAATTTGTATTTAATTATTAAACAACTGTCTCCATTTGGTGTAAGTGACCTTTTCATTGATCAAAATCATGTAACATTATGTCCAACCCAGTCATATTATCCTGACACCAGGTCAACCAGTCTTAACATTAACATCCTAATGCAGAGCGCCAAGCGAGGCAGCTG